>CAUYLG010049460.1:0-24321 GCA_963573385.1 Cacajao melanocephalus | reverse complement strand
AATGATAGACTGGACAGGGAAAATGTGGCACATATACACCATGGAATATTATGCAGCCATCAGAAATGATGAGTTCGTGTCCTTTGTAGGGACATGGATGAACCTGGAAACCATCATTCTCAGCAAACTGACACAAGAACAGAAGATCAAACACTGCATGTTCTCACTCATAGGTGGGTGTTGAACAATGAGAACACATGGACACAGAGAGGGTAGCATCACACACTGGGGTTTGTCAGGGGGAAATAGGGGAAGGACAGCGGGGGGTGGGGAGTTGGGGAGAGACAGTATGGGGAGAAATGACAGATATAGGTGATGGGGAGGAAGGCAGCAAATCACACTGCCATGTGTGTACCTATGCAACAATCTTGCATGTTCTTCGCATGTACCCCAAAACCTAAAGTGAAAAAAAAAGAAACCCCAACATTTTTAAAAACAAGGAACATACAAACCACTGTATGTGTTTGACTACTAAAGAGTAGGTATTCCACAAATAAGTATTCAATAGGGGAAAAATTAAATGTAGTAATAAATGAAAAACAAAATAATATACCAACTGATAAGGGGCCCTTAAAGTAAGTATGTTTGGAATTATGCCTTTAGTTGAATAAGGGACATGAGATATAGGATGAGATGTCAGATCAGGGAACTATTTTGAGGGAAGAAGCATTTATTAGATTGAACTATAAGAAATCAATAATATTTGGCTATTTTGAACCACAAAGATGGCAGTTTCATGTTACAACCGAATAATTTCTTATAAGTGGCTCATGGGTATTTCACACTGTTCATCATTTTCATTTATTTGATTTACAGCTAGTTATTATATTCATGACAGTTTTATGAAAATCAAACTAAGCAATGGAGCTTAAAGAACAAAGATGAAGTCTTTTACTTTAAATTTTAAAACATGTATGTAGATGAAAAATAGAGTAATACACATGTGATTGAACAAATTTAAGATTGTTCCTCAGGGGTAAATCTCAATATATTTTTAATGTATGCTAGTGATATAGCCTCAGGATATTTTAGTATCACATTTTTCTGTGACTATATGAATTTCACAAACCCAATTGCTACAGTAAACCAATTGTACCTCTGGGCAATCAGGAAAACAAAGTGGCCCTGACCTGTGGAGGACATAGCTTTAACAAGGTCAAATGGCTTGAAAAGCAGAGTCCAGGATGTATTTCAGCCTCCACTTGCCACCTTGCCCTAGTGCACTTATGCAGTAAACAACCTGCACAGCCATAAATGAAGAACACATACTGTTGACCACTGAACAACACGTGTTTGAACTGCATGGTTCCACTCATATGCAGATTTTCTTCCACCTCTGCCATTCCTGACATGGTAAAACCAACACATCTTTTCCCTCTTCCTCCTCAGCCTATTCAATGTGAAGACAACCGGGATGAAGACCTTTATGATGATTCACCTCCACTTAAGGAGTAGTAAACATATTTTCTTATGATTTTCTTAATCCCAGTTTCCTTTCTCTTGTATATTATAAGAATATAGTACATAATAATATAACATACAAAATCTGTGTTAATCAACTGTCGATGTTACCAGTAAGACTTTCAGTCAACAATAGACTATTAGTAGTTAAGTTTTTGAGCAATCAAAAGTTATGAATTTTCAACTGTGCAAAGAGTCAGCAGCCCTAACCCTCACATTGTTCGAAGGTCAACGGTGCGTTGTTGTAGGTAATTGTCTAAATCAGATATTATTTAATTTTGCTAGCCAGTCGTGACTTTATTGCCATAATTTAAGAAATGAGGCAGACATTACAGGGTAAGAACATATTTAAAAACCAGTCAAAGTATCACTTTACTAGTCGACGATTGCTTATATAAAGGTACACTGAATAGTGTTCACATAGCATCTCAGTAGATTTGGGTGGTGAAAATATTTGTGTGTGCACTCATGTGTGTGATATGCCCAAGCATATCTAGAACCACTACTTTTTAATATATGCATGATATCGCTAGGCAGGAAGGACTTTACCTGCAGCTTGGAGTCTGATTCAGTTGTGACCCCTTTAAAACCTCTTCGAGGACAGGAGTAATTGTCCATAATGAGATTCAATAATTACTTCATTTGAGGCCAATTAAATGAACAAGTACCTGCACACAATGTAGCTGAAATATTGAAGAGAAATATGACCATTGATTTTTATAAGGGAGGACTCCCAGGAGTTCTGTGGGAATTGTGTGAAATATTTCTCTTTTTTGAAAGGAGTACAGAGATTTTTGAAGCCACATACTTGAGAGCCATCATAAATGAACATAGTATGTCATGCCCAGGTTTTCCCCGACGCTGGAAAAAAATAATTAAATAAGAAAATGAATAGTTAAATAAATAAATAAGCTATTATACAATAAGTATGAGGGAGCTTCAGGCATTAAAGAAATAGGAAGGTGAGACTTGGAACGGCTTGAGCCACCATAAAGCAAGTGTCTGTATCCACAGTATTGAATTTTGAAATGGGCATTCTAAATTTGGAAGTCTTAAAGTGCCTTGAAAACTAATTCTTTCATTTTTATTAAAAGTTATATATCTACTCAGAAACTATAAACACTTGTCTCTGGATAGTGTTAATTTATTTACTTAATGATACTTAATAGTCTAATATCTCATTCAGCTAAATGAGCTCTACCAACTTTAATAGTTCAAAAGGGGATTATGCTATTTCGAGTAATACTAAATATCCAGAAAAAAAGTCACCATTCCAGAAAAACCTCACAATTTTAATTATTATATTTTATTACTATAATATTGTCATACACATTTATAGCAGAGATATTGCTTTTCAGGGGAAAACTCTGCAATTTTGGGTTTAAGATCTGACAGAATGTACCTGTTCTTCTGCAAGAAAAAAGCAATGTGGTCTTATGTTATTCTTGAAGGTATTTCTATACTTAAATTATCTTTTTATTACAAATATCAACACTTCTGGATTCTAACTAGTAAATAGCTTTGCACTCCAAAGATATGTAAGGAAAAACTGATTTCAAATATCTTTGAGTAGGAATGTCTGGTTATTAAGTCCTAAACATTCTACAAAAAATTACAGTCTGCCTATGACAGTTCTGATACAAAAGTAACTTCTTAAATAATTAGACTGGCTTTGTTCTTTCCTGGAATCATCCATTAGGAAGCTAACTGCCAGTCTAGAAAAATCTTTAGGAAGGAAAGTAATGGTCAGCACTGAAGCATTAAGACAACCCCAAAGCCATCTTCCTCCTGGATGTCTAGTTACATGATAGAAGAAGCCAACTTTCATTGGGTTTTCTATTCCTTATAATTTAAAGCAGGGGTTAGCAAACTTCAGAAAATGTCCTGTCAGTAAATATTTTAGGCTCTGTGGATCACACAGTCTCTGTTATTCAGCTCTGTTATTTCATTGCAAAAGGCAAATACATAAACAAAGGGTCACAACGTGTTCCAGTACATTTTCATTTACAAAATAGATAGTTAAGATATGCTCCCATGTTTTCTCCTGTAACTTTTATGGTGTTAAAATTTATATTACAGTCTTTGATTTATTTGGAGTTAATTTTGTTATAAGAGACAAGATATGGGTACGATTCAGTACCATTTGTTGAAAAGACCATTCTTTCTCCACTGAATTGCTTCTCTTTGTCAAAAATTCATTGATCACATGTGTATAAATCTACTTCTGGATCCTTCATTCTTGTACACTGATTTATTAGTCTTTCAATGTCATACTGCTGATTACTGTAGATTTTTTTAAATCTTAAAATTAGACAAGTATAAGCCTTCCAAATTTGCTCTTCTTTTCCAATAGTATTTATTCACTGTCATACAAATTTTAGGATCAGTTCACCAATTCCTACCAAAAATTGAGCATTTTGATTGGAATCGTGTTGAATTTGTAGGTTATTTTGGGGAGAACTGATATCTTAACAGTATTGAGTTTTTTGATACAGGAACATGATATGGCTAACCATGTATTTGCATTGTCTTTTATTTCTGTAGGTAATGTTTTATAGTTTTGAGTATACAAGTCTTACACATCTTTTGCTAGATGTGACCCTATGTATATATTATTATTGATGCTATCATAAATGGTATTTTAATTTTCAATTTCTGATTATTTGTTGCTATTGTATAGATTTTTTATATGTCAATCTTGTATTCTATGACCTTGCTAAACTCACTTTTTAGTTCTAGTGGCATGTTTATATATTTCATTGAATTTTCTATATAGGCAATCATGTCACCTATGAATAGATTATTTTAGTTCTTATTTCACAATCAGGATCCTTGTAATATATTTTCCTTACCCTACACACTGTCTAGGACCTTCCAGTAGAGCATTAGATTTTCTTTATCTCTTTTACTTTTACATTTCAAAGCACATTCTCCAAAAAGATACTATATTTAGATTTTAGAATTAAGATTTCTATTACTGAAACTGAGCAGTATTAATTGGGGATTTATTAAACAAACTAATTTTACCAGGGCATAGCTTATTTGAAACTTTGCGTGTTATTAAGTGAAAAAATTGTACCACAGAAACACTTATTTGTGTGTTTGCATGTATGTACAGAGAGAAACTTATCTCTATGTTTTAAAATACATGTTTGAACATATTATGCAAGTATCACTGTGTGCCTATGTGTGTGCTCATGCTTTACCTAGCTGAGTGTTCCAAAAAGGCACTCTACATTGTGAACTCTATTTACCTGAAGAGAAAGAAGTATTATTAGAGGTGGGGTATAGAAAAAAATCTCATTATTAGACTTTTTTATAATGAGGCTTATCACTCTTACAGTTTAACATAGGCATTTAAAAAAAGCAAAAGCAATAACATAGAAGTTAGACAAAGAATGGAAAAAGATTTTCAAAGAGGCTCTCAGGAAAATATGTTATGGTATTTTTCATGTTCTTCCATGTGACCCTCTGTATTTTCTCTATTTGTTATAATGAACACGTATTATGAAAAGAAAAGGTATTTTTCTTAATTCTAAATATGTGTCCATGAGAAAGTGTCAATGTTGCTAAAGCTAAGTAATGTCATCCAAATTGCCAACATGAGCTGATTAAAGAAAAGGAAACTAATTCTAAGCTATTGGAATAAACTGCCAGAATCTATTTTCAAAACCTGAAATGCTTTCTCTGAAACTCAAAGTAGCAAAACATCATCCTAGATTCTTACCTGGATTTAATTTTAATAAAACACAATGACCTCCAGTCAATGTTCATTTCTACACTGACTCTTTTATAAAGGTTTTAAAATCACAATAGCAAAAATATCCAGGCAAAATTAACATTCATTATTCATGTATTTTGAGTAATGCTACTCATGTCTTCTAAACGTACAATTTAATTCTTGTAATACATATAACATTTATTCTTCTCTAAAAACAAGTATAAAAATAAAGGTTCTACATTTCATTATATGGCTACTCTTTATTTTAATTTAAATACAGACACACACACACACACACACACACACACACACACACACACACACATTCATTAGTCTTGTTAACTAGGTCCAGTCAAGGTTGTCTTAGGCCACAGTAATGCAAAGTGGAATGTTGTTTCTATTTTTGCAAAACCTTTAGAAATGTTACTTTTTTAGTTCTGTCTTTAAACAACACATTTCCTGAACTTCATGTGTATTACTAGCATTGCTTTTTAATGTTCAAAAATACATAGGATCAACACAATGAAGGAACTGTTTCTGACTCATTCTGTACCCACCATTGGCATCCCAGGCTACTAATCCTTCAATGTAACCTTGACATTCGCTCATATGCATAATGTTAGATAATTTTTAGATTAGAGGTTTTAGATCTCAGGAATGGTTTGAAAGTCAAGATCAAAGTGTGGATTTCATTCCTTTAAACACCCAGGGTATCCAAGCCAGTGCTGGTGTGGAAGCTCTTGTCTACAAAGTCATTGGGGATCTGGCTCTTTTCAGATCACTTTGCCACCATCCCCAAGGTTATCCCTGTGTCTTGGTGTTCTAATTTGGCAGCTTCATAGTCCAACCACCCAGAGGAGAGGGAAGAATGATGGAGTGGGGCAAAATGTTTCCTAGAAAGTGATATTACGTTTTCTCTGACATTCAGCTAGCCATAATTCAGTCACACGGCCACACCTAAATGCCAGGAAGACTGGGAAATATAATTCTTACTTTTGTTGTAAAAATTAGCTCAAAATTCTATCAAAATGAAATGAGAGGATAATTAGTATCGGGATAAATATTACCCTGCCCCTTCGACCCACTTTTACTTCAAGACTTATGCTTAGCCAACAACCTACTAATTTAGTGATTCAGCCTGTCATCTTTCACTGTGCCTTATTTATTTCAGTTCTGTGTAGTCTGACTTGGTATTTCCAAAATGGGTCCTGTGTACCAGGACTTTCTAGAAATTTTTAAAAGTTATTATTTTTTAGCTTCCTGAACCCTTGCCAAACCTATTGAATCATAATTTCTTGGGATGGGGGAAGACATTTTGCATTTTTAAAGGGTAACCAAAATGATTCCAAGGTAATCAAAATGATTACCCGGCATGGGTGCATATAATAATAACAGCACTGTACTAAATTCCAGGTGTTTACACTTAGCTTGATGAATAATATCATCATATATACATCATGATACTAAAGAAAATAAAATCTCATACAATCATCTTCACATCTGTAAATTATGCCTAACATGACCCCAAACTGAATTTTCACCTCCCTTGGTTTGTTCCCTCTATCTCTATGGACTTCTCACTCCCAGTGTAAACTAAACCAAAACTTGAACTCGAAGAGTTTTTTATGTGAATTATTTCCCAAGAATGTTGCATTTTAAGGCTTGTCTAACAGTTACCCAGTTATCAGGGGTGACCTGTCTCCAAGGTATCACAGATACATACCAGAACATGAGAAAATGCTGACATGTGACCACTTCCATGGCCATTAAAGCCCTGCCAACAATGATGCCTGTAATCAACATGCAATATATCATGAATGTGGATGCTTTAGTACGACAGCTCCGTACACAAACAAATGCCATTAGATGAAAGTCAAATGCTTATTATAAAACAAGACTTAGTTCTGCAGTGTAGACCTAATCTAGCTCCTTATAAAATTTAGGCCAAAGGAAAAAGTTTCCTGAAGATTGAATAGACATTTGTTAAGCTATTCACCATAAATAATTTAATGTAGGATGAATAAGTATACATTAAAAGTAGATATTCTCTGCTACCCTACTACTATGAATGACGTAAATAATTTAGTATGTTTTTTATTCGGTCATGTATGTTGAGCTGGATCTACTTTACTGTTCTCAGGGCCAGGTAAAAAACAAATTTCATTCATTGGAAATTGGTATGAAATTATGCCAGCCCACTGTGCCCACCGAGTTATACTAACTCCTTGATCAAGGAAGCAGTAGAAACTTTTAAAAGGGTCAATAAAGAGATTTTCTTCATTTTCTTTTTATCCCATGCTGGGGTTTACTGAAAGCACTCTGTGGACCTCTTATTATGATTTTCAGGAAAAAAAAAAAAGCAACAGAGTCCTCTTCAGGCTTTATTTCTGTTTAACTTTTTAAAATTATTTCTTCAGTGAATTGCTTCAGGGCCCAAATGCTTAGCTTAGCAATGAACTATAAAAATATTTTAAATGATATTTTAGCAACAGTAATAAAGAAGAGCTCACCTTGATTTAAAAATCCAACCAAACTCATCATTAATTTTCTATCAATACAATGTATATTTTCTTCTGTACCTAATGATCCCATGGCCTATCTTCAGATTTTCCTTCTTTCATGCTACTTCCCTCTCTGATTTTGGAAGAGAAACTATAAAAACAAAGAAAGACTGTTTAATCTTGTAGCTAGAGGTTGCAGGTAAGATAATAAAACTTACACTATTAACAAAATGAATGGGTTGTGAAACACAGAAAGACTCAGATTCTTTGGGAAAAACGTAAGGTATATCATCAGTCCCAAACCTTTTTGGCACCAAGGACTGGTTTTATGGAAGACAGTTTTTCCAAGGGCCAGTGTTGGGAGGATGGCTTCAGGATAATTCGAGTGCATGGCATTTGTTGTACACTTTTATTTTTATTTTTATTACATGGTAATATATAATAAAATAATCATATAACTCACCATAACATAGAATCAGTGGGATCCCTGAGCTTGTTTTCCTGAGACTTAACAATCCCATCTGGGGGTAATGGGAGATGGTGACAGATCATCAGGCATTAGATTCTTATAAGGAGCCCACAAGCTAAATTCCTGTCATGCACAGTTCACAATAGGATTTGTGCTCCTATGAGACGCTACTGCCACCTCTGATCTGGCAGGAGGTGGAGCTCAGGTGGTAATGCAAGTGATGTGGAACAGCTGTGAATACAGATGAAGCTTTGCTCACTCACCTGCCACCTACCTCCTACTGAGCAGCTCAGTTCCTAACAGGCCACAGACCAATGCCAGTCCATGACTTTGGCGCTGGGGACCCCTGAGGTATATAATCCAGTAAATCTGGGAAACCCAGTTTACTATCTTATATTATTAGAGACTATCAGTGGGCATCAGCTGATAAGAAGAGGTGACATATTTTCCAAGTGGTTCAGAGTTCAGACTTCTATTTTGGTCCGCTTTGGACCACATACCTCCTTCAGAAGTTAATGTCTATGTAAACGCAGGCAAATAGTTTCAACCTCTCTAAGTATCTTTACCACAAAATGAGATAATAATATCAACCTCATAAGAGCATGTGCCAAACTTAACATAGTGCCCTAATTCATAGCAAGCATCCAAAAATATTAGCAATTACTTATATTAAAAACACTGAGAAGTCTCACAGTTTAAAAATTTAAAAACATCTTTGTTTGACCTATATTTCCCAAACTTACAAATAACAATGTCCACTCTGGTTTTTAAGTAGAGAATCTAACAGCAACCAGTGGAACACATTTGAGAATATATTAGATGAACCTAACTCCTGGACATTCTGGAAAGTCAATCAACTTAGTGAGTCAAATATATTTCCCCAAAAAGAAAATGTCAATCCCTCCACTCTTAACAGTTCCAGAAGATCTGTATATCTTTTTCCCTTAAATACCGTGTATAGAAGTATATTGTTTTCAGAAGAAAAAACAAATCCCATTTATATCTCCTAATCTATATTTGGCAATTGAGCATCCACACTATCTAGACAGCAGCATATGCAAACATGATTGAATTCCACAGATTTTTTCCCCTCTCCTTTTTTAAAACCAAATGTCACATTTCTGAGTTATGTTTTCAGTAATGCAGTCTGCATCTTCAGAAATATATGTCTTTAAGAAAAAATATAATCTTTAATTAATACCAGTACACTTCCTAAAAATTTAAATTTATAACATCTAAAGGTTATTCTTTTTAGTGTCACAAAACTGACACATGCAAATTCTTGACAATAGCAGATTTAGAAACTTCTTTAGCAACCAAGTGGATGAGCATACTGCATCTGTTTTAATAAATGTATGAGATCACCTTATTCTGCTCAACATACCGCAGAATTTAAGTCACGTGTTTTCAAAAACTGTTGAAGAAGGTTAAAAAAAAATCTAGGTAGCCATATTGGCTGAATTTGACAGAATAATGAAAGAGTACCTGCAATATTTTATTCCATCCAAAAAAAATTAGAATTAACATTTTGATACACTTTCCAATCTTTATTACAAAAAGATGTATGTATGAAATACATACATGAAGATATATATGTGTACATGTATATTTACATATAAGTTCCTATGCACATATAAGCATGTATTGTTTATGTCTTACATTTATATAAACACTATCACAATTTCCTACTATACTGAAATTTACAAAACCAACATTTTAAAAGATGCAATGTATTTTCTCATATAAAGATCATTTATATCTGCCCTATTTTTACGAATCTGAATTATATTTAGTTTTTAACTACTATAGAGAACACCGTGACCAACATTTCAGCAAACAACTCTTTGTTGTAATTACTGTTCTTGGGGCTGTTTTCTAAAACAGTAATTACCTTCTAAAATTACTTATCAAAACGAAGTTAAATTTCATAAGCATTTGTTAAGAAACTGCTTTCGAGCAGTGATGAACTTCTAACTCCATTAGCACTGAGGTATTAGCTCCGTTAGCAGCTCTTGTCACCTTTAGAAGTATTGAGGAGAAAAAAATCTATTTTTAATGATTCTAAAAATTAGAGAAAAATCTCATTATCCCTTTTGGTTTTCATTTTCTATTACTAGTACGTTTGAATATTTTTCTAAGTGTGTTACGTGTTTCTCCCACAAATGGTGTTTATGTCCTTTCTCTTTTGGGAAGGTAGAGGAAGCTTGCTTTTTGCTTTACCATTTCTATCAACTCCTGTAAATATAAAAATTTGGAGTCATGGTTATTATTCATATTTACCCAGCTGTTATATTGCCTTGGTTTTAAGCATGATATGATGATGTGGAAATTCTGCTGCCTCTTTGTTTTTAATGTGATAGAGTTTATGTCCTTTACTATTATCTTCTTTTATTCCTGTCTAGTAATCTACCCCAGGCAATATCCCTAATATGTTCTTACCGAAAGGTACAAATGGCCTCTCCTAATCATTAGCTCAAAGTTTCCCCAGAGCAGAAGGTAGTATAAATCAAAGCCTAGTTATCTACATTAGTCTGTTCTTGCACTGCTGTACATACCCAAGACTGGGTATTTAAAAATTTATAAAGAATTTATAAAGAAAGAGGTTTAATTGGCTCATGGTTTCACAGGCTGTACAAGCAGCAAGGCTAGGGAGTCCTCGGGAAACTCAATCATGGTGGAAAAGGAAGGGGAAACCAGCAGGTCTTACATGGCTGGAGCAGGAAGAAAAGCAGGGGGTGGAGGGACTACATGCTTTTAATCACCCAGATCTCATGATAACTGACTTACTAACACGAGAACAGCACCAAAGGGGAAATCACCCTCATGATCTAATCACTTCCCACCAGGCCTCACCTCCAACATTGGGGATTAAAATTTGACGTGAGATTTGGGCAGAAACATAGACCCAAACACATCAATATCCCAAACCTGTTTGCATTCTGATTTTAACAGCTGGTTTCCAAATGGGAGTCCAAAATGACTTGTCTAGGCACAAAATGTAAATAGAAGAAATAAATCCTAAGGGATTTTTTAAATTAGGAATTTATGAACCCAGTATTGGTTATAGAATATTTTATAGCACGGATCTTTGTCCCCAGTCTCTCTCATGAGTCACTAGTGATGCATGCTGACTAAAGGGCACATCTTAGGATGACCAGCAAAAACAATGTATCTCAAAAAACCGATTTTGCATCATTTTATCTTAATACTGAGAACAAACTGACCTAGGTCCTCTAAACAGAAATTACCTCTCATTCAGCCATAAAAAAAGGACATTCTGCCATTTGCCACAATATGTGTGGATCTGAAGGACATTGAGCTAAGTGAAATGAGTCAAACACAGATAGAAAAGTATTGCACAATTTCACTTACATGTGGAATCTTTTTTTAAAAAGACAAATATACAAACATAGAGAATGAAACAGTGGTGGGAAAGAAGAAATGTGGAAATGTGGCTCGAAGGACACAAAGCAGCAAATACGTAGATTTGAGCTGCTCTTGTCTCACACACCAAAACTTGGTGGGACTCTGGTTATGCTCATTTGTTCACTGTAGTAGCCATTTTACTATCTACTTGTATCCCATAACATCATGTTATAAACCTCAAAAACACACAATAAAGTTTATTTAGAAAACAAGAAATGGCCACTCCCTTTTACATCTTTTTAAATTTTTTGAATATCTTTATACTGCTACTGAGGTTTATTTATCAGACTTTTAACTGACTTTTAAAGTCCTCTTTGTGTTATATTCCATTTGTGTCAAGTCCCTGTGGATCTCCTCTCTACCGTACTTTACCGTGAACTCTGCCCCAAGAGACCGCACTTTGAGATTACAACCCCTGAACCATCTTGCTCCTGGATTCCACTTTAGTTTGGCCAGTGGGAGGCAGGAGAGAAACTGGGAAGTTCTTAGTGAAGTTCCTTCATATCGGCTGTCAGGCACACTCTTCTACAGGACTCGAGGATATCAACCAACCAATTCTGTTTCTGGCCCCTTCAGGCTTAGTGTTGATAACAGTTTGCTGCTGCTACTAGTCCTTGGCGCCACACCATTTTTTGATGGTTCAATTACTTCTGCCCAATTCACTATGAATATCCTTTCATTAAACTCTTCAATAACTCGTTAGAGGAGACAACTGCTTTTTTCCTGGCTTCTGATAGAGAGAAAACAGGTGGCTCCTCTAAAGAGTTATTGAAGATTTTAATGAAAGGATATATTCTGATGCTGACATAATAAAACATACAATTTTATTAGTTGCTAGAATTTATCAATGCTAAGGATAAAAGAAGTATTTATTGTTTACCCCCTGAAAAGGGGATAAAATTATCAGTTTTATATTCTTTAACCCTTTCATCATTTAAAACAATTATTTATGAGACCTGAGATTCTAGTCACAAATTCTTATTATTTTTATTACTATTTGTAGAGAATAATTTGAGAGTTGTATAAAATATTTTCAATCAGTTGGATACTATCAATTGATATAATTATTTAGGTCACACAAGATGTTTAACTAGCTTCAAAATTTGCTCTGACTCGCTTATAGCCCTACTTCCTCATTCTTGACTTTCTGCTTTCATTTGCACACCCGGTAGACTTCAATAATTTTTTGAGGGGTGGGGTATGTGAATGGTATGAGCTAAGAATTTTTTTAAAGCAGAGAAAAAAGTTTTGTTTGCTTCCACCCACGATCTACAGAGCTTCCTATAAAATTTTTGTACCATAAATTTTTTGTCTCAAATTTTTCTTAACCACTGTGCCATAGTTCTTACATGTTGGTGTTGTGACAAAAAAACAATATGAGATATGTATGTATCCGAGCATTTTGACTTGTTTTCATAAGAAAAATGTTCTTCACATGAGTAATTTTAAATAAGTTTTTGAAATATGATATGCAAAAATTCCCACAATATGTGTGAGATGGGCTCAGCTTTACTTATTTTGATTAGTATCATGTGTTGGATACTTTCATACTATCTTCATGTAAAACAGAATTTCATCACAAGAAAATTATAATCAGATCTGTATTTGCAATTATTCCTTCCCTTATGTGTGTTCTCAATCTTCCCCGAGAGTTATCTTCTGGTTTTCTGTGTTCTGTGCTCCTTATATACCATCTTCTTCGTTATTTTCTTTTTTTTTTATTATTCAAATACAATATGTAATTCTACTTTAGTACGGTTTGCTCGTGGTATCGCCCTATTTCATATATTATGTTTTTGTCTCAGCCTAAAAATATGCATTATAATCTAAAACTGTATTTTTATGGCTATTTTTTTCATTAAGACAACTTCCCTAATGTTTGACATCTCAAAATTCAAATGATTTCTAAAGTCTATTTTTGAAAGTAGGCTTTTTCAAAGGTGTTTTGTATTTATGCTTCCTAGCTCTCATGCTCTGTAATATTTACTAGGTCCTATATTGGCAAGTTTGCATTCGCTTATTTGGAAGTAAGACAGATGTAATCAAGCCATTTCCTTCCACAACCTCTAGTTTCTTAAGGGGGATAGTTCTTACGGCCAGAGTTTTAGTCACTTGTCCTTCCAGTGAATCAGTGGATTCAATGGAAGATGCTTTCCTCTGATCTTGGAATACTAAGTATCTTTAGGTGTCCAAATTCGTTAATCCCAGAAAAGAGCCAGTTTGGATCTGAATTAATTTTTCCTTGAGGATTAAGAGGAACCAATCACAATGACCTTATTTGGCTGACTGACATAGCAAGGAAATATCTTTGTGCTGTATAGTTTTGTCCTTGATATTGGTATTAACTGTATGCTTAATTTCTTAGCCTATATCTGTATATGTGTCTAGATTATGTTTCAAGAATAAGATAAGAAGCTGGGCACGGTGGCTCATGCCTATAATCCAAGGACTTTGTGGGGCCGAGGTGGGCGGTTCACTTGAGGTCAGGAGTTGGAGACCAGTTTGGTCAACATGGCAAAACCTCATCTCTACCAAAAATACAAAAATTAGCCCAGCATGGTGGCGTGTGCCTGTAATCCCAACTACTTGGGAGGCTGAGGCATGAGAATAGCTTGAACCTGGGGCAGAGGTTGCATTGAGTTGAGATCTTGCCACTGTACTCCAGCCTGGGTGACTGAGTGAGACTCTGTCTAAAAAAAGAAAAAGAAAGAAAGACAAGACAAGCAAGATGTTGCTCATAATGTTTAAAGAATGGTGGTGAGTACTTCTCTGAGTTATTTTATACCACAGTCATCTCGAAAGATAAAAGGAATATGGAACTCAAATACCGCAGGTTCTTACTCGTAAGTTGGAGCTAAATGGTGAAAACACGTAGACACATAGAGGTGAATAGCACACACTTGGGCCAATCAGAAGGTGGAGGGTGGAGGGTGGGAGGAGGGAGAAGGTCAGAAAAAATAACTAGTGGATACTAGGCTTCATACCTGGGTGATGAAATAATCTGCACAACAAACAGCTGTGAATCAAGTTTACCTATACAACCAAACTCCACATGTACCCCTGAACTTAAAAGTTAAAAAAAAAAAAAGAAAATTGTTAGGCAATCAAATTTTAAGGGAGCAAGTTACATTCATGTAGCTAGATAATAAATAGATTCATCAATTTACAGTAAAAATTTGTGTAGAAAAATAACAAGAATTAATGTTGGAAAGGTATAGGACAACATATGGCAAGTTACCAGTGCATATTTAAGGAGCCTGGACTTTATTTTTCAAGGAAAAACATTTTGGAAGTGTTAGGATGCAAGAAGAATTTCTTGAGAAGCAGGAGGCTGAAAAAGCAGCAACTGGATGAATGAAAAAAAGAGAATGGGCAGTATGTGTAGATATAGAGAGGTCGTGAGTTAGAATAATATAATCTGTTGGTTGATAAAAATTACAATAACATATCATTTTATATAAGGTTAATAGTAATGTTCTTCTTTAAAGATTTTTCAAAAAATTGAAAGCATATATTTCTCTTGTGACACTTATTTCATGTATTAATAATTCTACTTGGATGATAGTGCTCACTATATAAAGACAATAAGCTCCTCAGGGGGAAAGACTGTATCTAAATCATCTTTAAATCTTCTAAATTTAACAAGATGCTTTATAAGAGGCTCTTAAAAAGTGATAGTTATATATAATTATATTAATGGAAATAGGAGATTGTTAGTAATGATCTAATCTAACCTCTTCATACAAAGATAAGGAAATTAAGACTCAAGGGTTTTAATACTTTGTTCTAGGTTACAAAAAGAGTTACTGAGCTGGAATTTGACATTAAATTTTCTAATTTCTAATAGAAATCAATTTTTATTATAGCATGTTTCATTAATTATTGAAAGAATAATAAAGCAATTAACAAATATATTTGAATATAATTAGAAATTAGAAATCATTTTCTAAGGTCTGCTGGATATTTGTCTAAAACAAGTAGCCTTATTAAAAGAGCTGTAGCATTAAAATATTCTTAAATATTATAAGGTATGTGTGATCTCAATGCATAGGATTGAGGGGAAGTCATACTTAAAAACTTATGTGTGGTCAAAGAATATTAAAGATGGAAAAGTGTTCAAGTTGGAAGTCCTTAGCATTAGGCAGAATTATGTTGGGCAAAATACCATTACTGCTCTTATATTTATTCATTCAATGTTTTTAAATCATGGCACACTATATAGATCATTGTATATTCTTATATAGAAATATATATATATAAAAAAAAGTATATAATAAAATACAATGCTTTCCTAATAAAATATATATATATGTTGCCATCCTGAGAAATTACCCAATTAGAAAAAGGTTTTCTAAGCACTTATTTAATACATAATTGAATTTTATAATTAAAAAAATCCTTTGAACCTAGCAATTAATGTGAATAATGAGTTAATATTTGGTTCAGTGTTTATTGCAATGCCACGTTTTAGTAATAAGAGCTTAAATGCTATAAATTAACAAATGCATTTGTGAGGTAACAATAATTACGTTTGACTCACATTTGTGAAAAATGCTACAAAGATACGGTGGCAGGAATCTAAATACCAAAGCTTTAAGTTCAAGAACATTAAATACTTCCTGTAACCCTGCTAAAAGATGCACCTATTTTAAATTGGTCAAGTGAAATGGATATGTTAATCCCATTAAGTTCCTAACAGAAAAATCTGTATTATGTTTACTGTAACTTTCTTAATAGATACACTCGTAAAATGGATGTTTAACCACTGTGCAATTTTATATTTCAATTAGCATACATTTCATGTAAAACAATCTTGAATACAACAAATTCGAATATATTTTTAATTCAAGAGTAAGTATTCTAACTAGATATAATAAAATGAACCTGCTATTCCTCAAAAGAAAAGACAGCAGGGTGACAGCTGCTACCCCTAAGCCCAATCTTCCCTTGTCTCTGGAAAAGTTGCTTACCTCCCATTTCACTCTTTCTTCTTGTATGAACCAGATTGTAGAAAAGAGACAAGATTCCAGGAAATGGAAAAGCAAGAAGAGAAAAGCAGCTGGGCTTCTGAATGATCACATAGAACCGAGCTGACTATTTCACCCTGTACCACCTAGTTGGCTTTGAATTAGTACATAAGAGAAACATTTGCAATGCTACGCATCAGGGCCATTTGTTAGATCTCTACAATAAATAACACAAGCAACAACAGTATATAAAGCTGAATATACCAGGAAGTTTTGCAAACATAGAGTATGTGATAACTAGTAGCATACAAAACTTAAAATATATCTATTTCCTTGAAAGTAGGCAATAGATTGTATAAACAGGACTTTTTCATATGTAAGAATGCTCAAGCTGAATATATTCAAACTTAGCAGAAATATTACTGAGAAAACTTAGCAGAAGCTAAAATTGTATTCTTACGGAGACAATCATAATGGATTTCACTGCTGCAAAATTCAAGGCAAATCCATCTGTGAGCACCATTAAAAGTCGCATAATAGCAATGTAAGAGATGAACTGAAATTCATTATTTCCTCCCTGAGCTACAGTCACAAGAGGTAAGGGTAGAAAAGGTCAAGCTTTCATAATGACTATAGTCACAAAAAACTTTTTAGATAAAATTTTAAATGATTTGCAAGTCTCCAAACTAGTTTTATATTAATGTGACTGACAAAAATGTGCCTCATGAAAAGTACAGTAATTTATCTGGTTAGTTTTTGTTAGTTCTAAAATACATCTTGGGAAACTGGGTATACTCTTAATTGCCTGTAAATTAAGATGCTCTCTGTTTGAAAGCCATTCATTTGCAGAAAATTTATTATAATAAAATTAGAAAGGCATGAAAACAATTCAACATGTGTTCCCAGAAGTCTAACAGATTCTAACTAATCCATTCAGTTAAACAATCAGTTTCAGTTTGTAAAATACATAGTGGTTAATCCATTTTTTTTGCCGATGTATCATTTTAGATGAGCAAAGATGCATTAATAGTGTCATAAAACATGCATAACTAACAACTCCATGGAATGCTTTATGATCAGATAATTTGCATGAAAGATAAACAGAATATGTGAGGAAGATGGATATAATAAACGTTTGCCCTTGAGGGCTGAGGTTACCTAAAGTACAACAAATAAAAAATCGTTTGTTTCACATCCAACTTTTAACTTTTCCCACTTGGGCTATTAATTATAAGCCATTAAAAAATTAAAATTAAAATGTTAAGAAAAGCATCCTCATAAAGTTGAAGGCTGAGCTATGTAGTATATGCTTTTTGCTTATTAGTATGACTATTAAATAGGACAATGAATGTGTGCAGCTTACATAAAATTGAACATAAATTGCTTAAATAATAATATCCTTGAGCTTTTGCAGCTCAAGAAATCATTAAAAAGTGTCATCATCCCAATGTTTCTGCTCAGAAAAAGCTCTGGTTTCAGCTTTGATGTGAATTATTGTCTACCAAATAATTAGCAAAATAAAACAGTCCCATCAACAGCTTGGAAGATACCTAAAATATGCATGAGGGTGACACCGCCAAGCCAAACCAACAAATCAGAAACATACAAGCTATTTCCAGATTTAGAGTCTTTATGAGTTAGGTTATGGAGGACTAGTTTTGAGAGTTGCCTTGGAAATTTTTTTAAACACTCGGTGTTTATCGTAGACATTGGGCAACTGCAAAAAGGATCTGAAAATGTCTATAAGAAACTTAAAATGAATTCCTGTAGATGCCTCTCAAGCATATTAGATGTTGATGAAAAAATTTTGTCTAGCCTGGGAACTAGAACTGGTTGCCTTCATGATTTGGGCACTCCATGGTTTGATAACCAAATGAAATATGGTTCAAAGGAATGGTAGGCCAAAAAGCAAAAACCAGCTTCTAGTCAATGGGACAATATATATATATGTGTGTGTATATATATATTTATTGATATATATATATTCATTGATATATATTATATATATGCATATATATTTCTATATCATTATATATATAATATAATATATAAAAATATAATATATCATACAAATATATATTTTTATATATATATATATATCAATTTTTATATATGTCACAGTTTCATGTGACTTGGGAGGCCTCACAATTATGGTGGAAGGCAAGGAGGAACAGGTCACATACATGGATAGCGGCAGGCAAAGAGAGGGTTTGTGCAAAGAAACTCCCGTTTTTAACACCATCAGATCTCATGAGACCCATTCACTATCAAGAGAACAGCATGGGAAAGACTCACCCCCATGATTTAATCATCTCCCAATGGGTTTCTCCCACAACAAGTGGGAATTATGGGAGATACAAGATGAGATTTGAGTGGGGACACAGAGCCAAGTCATATCAGTAAGATAAATCAAATCATACCGGAAACTATTTTGTTGTCTTAAATTTCTTTTCTGATGAACTCTAAAAACTGATACATAGAGAAAATAGAACATCATGGATAGTACTAGTGACTGAATTAGCACAGAGACTAGAAAAGGCAAGCTAGGAAAGCAGTACCTTCTAGGCATTGATTTTTAAGGTGTGGTTCCAAGAAAAAACAGCAGCACTATCAACACTGGGAACGTGTTAGAAATACAAATCTCAACCCTACTTCACACATGCTAAATCAGGACCTGGGGATGGGGCCCAAAAATCCGTAGTTTCATAAACCTTTCAGGTGATTCTGATTCATGCTAAAGTTTAAGGATCATTGTCCTGTAGAGTGCTGCCATACTCTTTCTATGTTTGTAACAAATTAACTATTTGCACAAAAGATTTCTTTCCAGTGTTCTGTCTAAAGGCTTTTCATTCTCATTAAAATACAATGCTTGCCTAATAAAATAAAATTTTTTCAGATAAATATGAAATGATGTAATGTGATTTCTAAATTTTCCAGAAATATTTTCAAAGTCTTTAACAAACCAGGGGACTCTCATTATGAGATCACTGCCACTCTGGCCTCATTTCAGTGATTTGAAAAGGAGATGGCCAATTTAGGACTTAACTTACCAAGCGCCATGGACCTTTGCTTACTAAAACTGATCTTGCAACTGCTCCTGCTGAAATAAAAAACAATCTGCCAATCACAGAAAACAAAGATGAGTCCCCAGTATGATGGTACCATATCTCAAGGAGACTAACCAGGCACTTGGTGGCCCTTGGGTTGCAGACGTGCCAGCAAAGGTGAAATACTCTCTAAATATAGAGTGTTATTCTTCAGGATGGAGTTTATGCACTTGATCAGAAACCTATGTATTGCATTTTCTCCTCACTAGGAAGAATTCATGAGTCCACAAACCAATGGCTACTGGTAAGAGTGACCACACTGAGCAACAGTAAAAGTGACACAACTAAGGGAATTTGTGCTTGCCAGACATGCAACTATTAATCCTAGTATTGGAAGGGACTGAGGGAAACAACAAGGGGGCCATTAAATAAAACCTGTGGCTTCTACCTGAGCACTTTAGGTTTCTCACATCCAGTGACCAGCAGGCAAGAACAGAAGTTGCCATCTTTTCAGGGATAACTCACCCTGACCATTGGGAGGGCGTAGGGCTGATGTTACACAACAGAAGCAGAGAGTAAAACATGTAGAACCAGGTGACTTGCTCAGTGCCGCTTCAAACACCCTCTGTCCAACGCCAACAAACAGCTTGAGATATGCTTATCAGCACTGAAATTCCTTCGAGAGGAGGTTGTAGATAAGACCACACAACATTATCAATTTTAAAACAAGATGGAGAACATTAAGGTAATGTAAAATGAAAAAAGCAAAACTGCTTAAGGAAAGAGAAGACACAAATAATGAATTGGAAAGAAATGTAGGAAACATTTTGTTATTAATGACATAATGAGAACTCAGAACAAATTTATATATTTCTAGAATAATAAAATCTGATTCAAGAACAGAAAATGTGACTATATCTAACACATTAAATAAATGAAAATATTGGTTAATCAATTCACAAACTATGAGACTTAGACAATTAACAAATATTTTCCATGAAACAGTCACAGAAATGTTAGTATTTAATTTACACACACATTGCTCTCACATAGAGAAAAAGAAAGCTTCCTCATTTATGTAATTCATTTAATGAACCATTCAAACCAAAGATAGTATGAGCAAATTTCAGCCAATTTCACTTGTGAACAAAGATGCTATTCATTCATAAAATATAAACAAATTAAATTTGATAATGTATTATTTAATTGGGTATCAAAATGTTTGTTTATCTCAGGAATGCAAGGGTGTTTTTCTATTAGTAAACAGGTAATGAAATTTATAATATAAACCAATTAAAATAGAAAAAATGTATATCTCAGAATAAGGATATAGAATATCATAAAATCAAATAACTATATATAATTTTTAAATTTTTAGAAAAATAGAAATATTTAAATTTAAAGGAAATCTTAAATTTTACAAAGGACATATATCAAAACATGTCTCAGAACATTTCATGAACCTTAACAATGAACAGAACAAGTATGATCATCACCAAAATTACTCTTCATAATCTTGTGAGAGTTGTCGGCAGTACAATAAGACAAGACAAATAGATAAAAGTCTAAAGGTTTGAAACAAAGAAACAAGATTATCAATACCCACAGTTGTTCTATTTGTCTACACAGAAAATTCAAGAGACTGTCTAAACTATTAGAAAACAATTTAGAACATTTCTCCCATATGGATTAATACACAAAGTTGATAGCATTCCTATACACAGCCAAAAATTATTAGATAATATAATAAAAATAAAAATATAATATCAGTAATAATTTAAATGAAAGCTTTAAGTTTCTAGAATTTCATGTAATGAAATTAAAACTCTGCGGAAAAAGTATTATAACTATCACAAAACATAAAACCTATATTTTATTTTCTTAATGAAAGGAGGCCAGTATTGTAAAGATGATAATTATTGACAATATTAACTACAGTTGCAGTACAATATTAAAAATACTTAAAAACTTTTTTGTAAAATTTAGTCACATCATCCTGAAATATGCAAGTATGAGCAAATGTAGAAGAAATAGCTAAGGGAACCTTAAGTAAGATGAAAAGGGAAGGATGTTTCCTATCAAAAACCAAGGTCTAACTGGAGAGATGTGTTACCAGGACTGGATGCCTGAGGGAGAACGAAATCTCTGTACTTCTGTATCTGAGAGAGATCTGCACCTCTGAGAGATCTGAGAGATTTGAGTATCTGATGTCAGCAGTGTCAGGGCTGGGTGAACCCCATGGACACCTACTAAGCTGAAAACCCTGGGTTGTCCCTCTTTCCTTGAGTGGGCTCTGTGTACAGGAGAGGCACCTCTGTCCTTCCCTGGAGGATTAACCCAACAGCCTGAGAGCTGCCACTAGACTCACTCCAAGGTTGGCACTTGTGTCCACCTTGAAGAGCCTGATGACTGACTCACCCAACCCAGCTCCACCCAGCTTTGCCTCCTCCAGCCACATTAGTGGCAGAACACTGGATGATATCTGTGAAAGCCCCATGCCCTATCCATCCCCAAGGATACCTTGTTACTTCTTGCAATCAAAAAAAGGCCATGTAAAAATCTCACGGTCATCACCGCAACTGTCTCTTGCCTGCAAGAACTATTTACTGACCAGGAGGTCAAACTCCATAGACCACAAATTCTACCGACATTGTTTTACAGCAGTGCTCATCTGGCTTTTACCCAAAAGCATCATTGACTGGCCTGTAGGATAAACTGTGCAAACCAATATAATTCCTGCTAACAGAAGTGCACAGTCCTAGGGACCAAGGTAAGTCTCCTGCGATCTCTTGCTATCTGTTGGAGGCAGTGATCCTGACCACATACACAGAACACTACAACTACACACAATTAGCATCTGAAGGAAAAAAAGCACTACAATGAAGCTATTTATTATCAAGGACTTTATACCAAGCTTTGGCCTTCTAAAAGCATATAGGTAACCCCAAAGGACTCTATCCAACATACACAACAGTCACAACTTCAAGAGGGAAAGAGAAAAATGCCAACTCAAATGATAGTAAATTGAAAAATAAGAAGTGACAGCCTCTACAGATGAAAAGGAACCAGTACAAGAACTCCAGCACCATGAAGAAACAGAATGTTGTGAGACCACCAAAGGACCACATCAGCTCCCTAGCAATGGATCCCAACCAAAATGAAAACTTTGAAATGTCAGATAAAGACTTCAAAATATGGATTATAAAGATGATTAATGAGATCTGAGAGAAAATTGAAGACCAATGCAAAGAACCAGAAAAACAATTGAGGAGATGGAAGTTGAGATAGATATCCTTTAAAAAACATTCAGGAAATAAAAAATTAACTGAAGGAATTTCAAAACACAGTTAAAAGTGTTAACAATAGAATATCCCATGCAGAAGAAAGAAATTCAGAGCTTGAAAACTAGTCTTTTGAATTGGTGAGACAAAAATAAAGAAAAAAGAATTTAAAATAATGAACAAAGTCTTCAAGAATTATGGGATTATGTAAAGTAATTAAACTCATGACTTGCAGGTACTTCTGAGAGAGAAAAAAAGAAGTTTGGAAAACATATTTAAGAAAATAATTTGGTAGACAGATCCAAGATGGCCAATTACGAGCAGCTCAGGATTGCAGCTCCCAGCGAAAGTGTGGAGGGTGAGTGGACGCTGCATTTCCAGATGGATTTTTATTGCCCACAAACCAAGAGATTCCTAGGCGAAGGAGCCCCATGGGTAGCCAGCATGGCTGTTTTGGCTGCTGTGGAGGTTCTCCGCACAAAATACATGCATCCGGGGGCTGTTTTACCTGGCAATTGGAGCTCCTGAGATAGAGTCACCCATTCAACTGATTAAAAAAAGGGGACTGAAACAGGGAGCCAGGCCAGGAGATTCCCAGGCAAAAAAGCACCACAAATCTCAGCGCAGCTGTTTCAGCCAGCACAGAGGGTTGCTGCACAGGAAATCACATAGATCCCAGCGTCTTTTCAACAGGCAACTGGAACACCTGGGACAGAGAGTTGCCCATTCAACTCAAAAAAGAAAGGGCTCTGAGGCAGGGAGCCAGGTGATCAGGCCCGGTTGGTCCCACCACCACAAAAAAACAGCAATCTGAAACATTCTGGATTGAGAGATTCACAGCAAGTGCAGCTGAACCCGGGATGGTCCAGCTAGGTGGGGGAGGGGTGTCTGCCATTACTGAGGCAGTCCACCACGACAGAGGTAGTCCGCCATTACTGAGGCAGTCCACCACGACAGAGGTAGTCCGCCATTGCTGAGGCAGTCCGCCATTGCCGAGGCAGCCCGCCATTGCCGAGGCAGCCTGCCATTGCCAAGGCAGCCCGCCATTACAGAGAGAGTCCATCATTATAGAAGTGGGCCGCCATTGCCGAGGCAGTTCTAACTATACCCATATAAACAGGACTGCCGGGGAGTTCACATGGCAGCTGGGCAGAGCCCACAGCTGCTCAGCAAAGCCTCTGCAGGCAGTGACTAGGCTGCCTCCTGGCTGGGCAGAGCAGCCCTGAAAAATGGCAGCAGCACAACAGAAACTCATAAATAAAGCCCTAAATCCCCAGGACAGAGCACCTGGGAAAAAATAAAAGGGGTTTATGAGTTCTGCTGCAGCAGACTTAAACGTACCTGCCCAGCAGCTCTGAATGAACAACGGAGCTCACAGCTCAGCACGTGAGCTCCTATAAAGGACAGACTGTCTCCTCAAGCAGCTACCTGACCCCACTATATCCAAA
>CAUYLG010049459.1:0-53274 GCA_963573385.1 Cacajao melanocephalus | reverse complement strand
TCCCATATTAAATAAAAGTTTTCTTCAGTATTTACAAAAAGCAACAGCAGATTAAAATGTTAATAAGATCCTGAAAATTTTTAAATCCATTTTTGTCTATATTGCTTTAACTTTACTGCTTTTTCACTCTCTTCTCTGTTCCTTCATTCTCAACAAACTGACACAAGAACAGAAAATCAAACACCGCATGTTCTCACTCATAGGCAGGTGTTGAACAATGAGAACACATGGACACAGGGAGGGGAGTAGCACACACTGAGGTCTGTTGGGGGGAAATAAGGGAGGGACAGTGGGAGTGGGGAGTTGGGGAGGGATAACATGGGGAGAAATGCCAGTTATAGGTGATGGGGAGGAAGGCAGCAAACCGCACTGCCATGCGTGTACCTATGCAACAATCTTACATGTTCTTCACATGTACCCCAAAACCTAAAAAGCAATAAAAAAAAAAAGAAATTTTATTTTCCTTTATTCTTGTCTCTTTTCTTCTCGTCTCTTTTCTTCTCTTCTCTTTAATGTAAAGCCAATAAACTGATCACACACTGTTTATTCTACAGGAAACATGAACACTGAAGTCAGACGTGTTGAGATGAAATCCTAGCTCAGTGTTACAGCATTACTGGCTTTAGATGAATTAGTGTTTCTCTCTGGACTTCAGTTTCCCCATTTGCAAATGCACAGTTAAATATTTATTATCTTAATCTTTTATGTCTTTAAAGTAACATAAATATTTTCAAACTTGCTAAAATGGCATGTCCACATCTTAATATATTATAATATTCATTACTTTATAACTGCTATATGACTAGTAGAGTACTAAAAGTTTCAAGAACAAAATAGGAAATCAATTACTGATTTAAAAATATCTGTTAATAAGTGAGAGCTCAAAATGGGACACACTAGGTTTAAGAAATAAGGAAATACTAATTTGTAATTTAAAATAAGGGTATAATTTTAATTTTCTATAGGACTTGGGTAGTAGCACAACAAAGTGTTCAGAACTGTATCAATCTGGGAATAATAGAAAGAAACCGCACAGTGGGTTACACAGGAAAAGTTTAATAGCAAAACATTAAAATATGATGAAAGAGTAACCGTAAGATAATTGAATAAGAAAACTTTCTATGGTATATTAGGGCCCAGAAAAAGTACCAAAGGAAGAATAACTTTGGAAGGAGACCTCCCACCTAATCTTGAAGTTCAGTACTCACTGGAAAACGTGTAGTTCAGTACCTTGAATAGCAGAAATTTGCTGGATTGCCCAGGCAGTAGTTGGTCCACAGTCACTGGGCAAGCAGTCAGAAAAGTCTTCCAAGTACAGCCAGAGAATAGATGAAAAGTAACTCATGGCTTAGGCATACGGAGGAAGTGAGATGGAGAGGAGCTGTGGCGATAGCTGGCTATAGAGGAAGCACTGGTGCACAATAGGACCTGACTGGGCCTTGCTGGGATGGTAAGGGACAATGGGGGCTCTCCAGGACTGCAGGCAATATATGTATGGGCTTTCAGAGAGTAATCAGGGCACTTGTACACATCAGGAAGCTTTTGAGACACTGTTTTTGTATAGAGAGGGACACACAGAAGGTTACCATCAGTCTACAGCTGAAAGACCATGGAGAGATCATGTTCTGAACACAGGCTGGGAAAGATTTAGCAGTAAGTTCTCATACCCATACATCTTACCCACTACAGTAGTCAGAAATCTCAGGAAAGCCTGTCTTCCTACAATGTTTTTACAGTGTCCTCTACTGGGAAAGTTTAACAGAATGCTCACTTTAATGGAAAAACGCTTTAAAAAATTTATTCAATCCTGTAACATATGCCGAAGGGTGAATTATGAACTGAGAGATAATAAATTAATAAGTGGCACAAAGGTGAAGATAGCTGAGACATATTTCTTGATGTTTCATACCTACATTCTGTGTTCACACTTCTCTTTGTTTTCTACTTTGTAAACATAACTAGATATGCAAATGCATAGGTGTTGTTTATGACTAATTGCATTCAAAATTGTTTTAACAATATTTTAGTAGCTTTTATATGTTCTAAAATTTCCTTGCTTAGGAAAAATTGTTTTGTTACCACTAACAGAGGAAGAGACATGATAAATGGTTACTAATGACAAATCTGTAAGAAGTTTACATTCATTTTCTTATTCAGTCCTAAAGACAGTGAAATTGTTACGGATTGAATGTTTGAGTCCACTCAAAATATTTATGTTGAAATCCTAACCACCCCTCTATGTGACTGTGTTTTGAGGTGGAGGCTGTGGGAGGAGATTAGGTTTGAATGAAGCCAGGAGTTAGGATTGTCATGCAGATATTAGTGCCTTGATTTAGAAGAAAAAAAGAAAAAAAAAACAACAGAGGTTGTTTTTTCTGTATGTACCAGATAAGGATACAGTGAGAAGGTAGCTGTCCTCCAGGCAGGGAGGCAGTTCTCACTTAGAATCATACCTGTTAGTATCTTGTTCTTAGATCTGTAAGCCCCTAGAACTCTGAAAAGTGAATGTCTGTTGTTTAAGTCAATCAGTCTATAATATTTTGCTACAGCATGATGTAACTAATACAGAAATAAATACTCAAAATATTAAATAACGTCTTAAGTTCATTATGTAGTAAGGAACTAAAATAAGACTAGCTGTTAAAACCGTCTGAAGCCGCACACCACAGTATACCTCAATTCTTCAGCGTTTACTAAGAAGGAATTGACATACATTGTTCATTATTTTTATTTGCAGCTGTCCTCATTTTCAAAAAAAGGGCTGTAAATAACATGTTTCTGTTTTCCATTTTTATCCTGAATTTCACCTAATGTAAACTAATTCACCAGTACAAAGTAAAACAGTATTCATAATATTTTGTAATAATAGAAAACTATATAATAGGGGACATATGCATTCTAAACATGTAAGAAAGGCAATTTATTTACATTATACTTCAGCCATACATTTCTTCATTAACAAGGTGACTTGACACTGTAAAGTATTGATGCTGCCATTAAAATCTCAGTAAAGCTGTGTGCTTCATTGTTAGTTAGATAGTCTTTCAATGTAACTGAAGTTCATTGCCACTGATTACTACAATAATAGATTACTTCTATGTTCATACTGATGTTTTAAAACACCCTTTGCCTTTAGTAAGATTAAATATTCACTGAGAGGGATGCTGCCATTGATCATCATTTTCTTTTCCAAAAGAAGGATAAAATAGAGAGGAAAAGGAGAATAAGAAGGAGTGGAAGAATGAATAGGAATATGCGGAGGAAAAAAACGAGAAGGAGGAGAGAGAGGAAGAGGAATAAGGAGAGGGAGGGAGGAAAACACACAAAAAAGAGAAAGAAATGGTGGTTCTTGATATTTTAGATCTCTTACTGCGAAAGACTAATTCAGTTTGAACTGTGGGGAGTATGTGACATAAACTTACGTTAAATTATCTTATAGATCTATGAGGGCATATGTCTTGTTTGAGCTTTCTTATGCTCCACATATGCATTTCCCTATAATAATTTGCATATTTTTGACTCTGTGTATTTTGGCTGCCATAATATTTCCTTCACCACATAATAAAAGGACACAAATGAAGAAAGCAAATAAAAGGAAGCAAAGGCAAGTAATTGGGTAGAAGAATAAAACACTTGTTGAGTATGTGTGCTCTTTTAGATTGTAATCTCAAACCCATAAACAGCTTTCACATTGTTTAAATAATTAAACTCTCTGTAGTCTATCTACTATGATTTTAATATGTGCCCCTAAAATCATATGTTGAAAACTTAACCCCAATGCAATAGCACTGGGAGTTGGGGACTAATGGCAGGTGTTTAGGTTATGAATGCTCCGCCCTCACAAATAGATTAATGCCAATTTTAAACAGGCTTGAGGGTATGAGTTTGATCTTTTTTTCTCTTGCTTTGTAATGCCATTTGCTATGCTATGACACAGCAAGAAGGCCCTTGGCAGATGCAGCTTCTTGATCTTAGACTTCTCAACTTCCAGAAATGTGAGCCAATAAATTGCTGTTTATTATAATTACCCATTCTCAGGTATTCTGGAATAGCAGCACAAAATGAACCCAGACACAATTATTCCAACACATATAAAGTAAAATACCTACACTAAGTAAAATATAGGTGACTTCTAGTTGAGAATTACGTTATTTATTTGACAATCATTTATAAGAATTTTACATAAAAACTCAACTTATGTATCAACAAAGTGAAGTAAAAAATGTATTATGTAGCAGTCATCTTCTGTGGCTATCTCAGGTATTGTAATATTAACACTGTTGAGGGTATAATGATATCCATTGATTAGTAAGCAAAATTTGAGAAAATTTCAATAACTTTTTTATAATTGGCTCTAAGATAAGGAGAATGAACTTCTGTTTGAAAAGTCCAAGTTATATTACTTTTTTTTTCCTAAGGCATTGAGAAAAATAATCAGAAATAGAGAAGACAGAAAGAAACTGACTAAAGATAAAATAACCAGATTTTGCCTGCCAGGTTTTTCACTCTTTCACTTGTTTTGCAAGCACCAATGTATGCATAGCCATGCCAGGTGATATCACTAATGTAAGAACATTTTGAGATTTGAATTCAGGTATCTCAAAATATCATTCTCTTTCTAGTTTTCAAACTATGTTAAATGTTCTTCCAACATCTGATTCATATTCCATTTTAATACCCAGTATTATTATTTTTATAACTATAATTAAAACATAATGTTGACCCATAAAATGTTAAGTCAAACTATTATTATACAAAACTTTGAATAAATGTTTTCAGCAACTGATATATATATTTTAATATTTCAATATCTAAGTATCATTGTATATACTTATAGAATTGTTCTGGTGATTTTTAAAAATACAGTCTTAGATATTGAGCACAAAAAGTTCTTTATGGAAATAAAAATTATTCTGAGAAGAAATAATATTATTATTATAATACTATTAATCCCTTCTAAGACTTAATCTAGCAACAATTTGGAGCCATCTACAATATGAAAACTACTATAGAACAAAGAGACAAATGGAGATTAAAATAGACATGGGAAAGCATGTAACTATGAAATATAGCAATAAAGAAAACTTTGTAAAACAATATTTTAAAATTTTATTTTTATGGATTTAGGGGTTACAGGTGCAGATTTCTTACATGCATATATTGTTTAGTGATGAAGTCTGGATTTTTAGTGGTCACATTACTTAAATAGTGAACATTGTATCAACAGGTAAGTTATCATCTCTTGCCCCACTCCCACCCTGCTAATTTTTGGAGTCCCCGATATCTTTTTTTTAAACTCTGTATATCCATTTGTATTTATTGTTTAATTCCGTCTTATAACTGAGAACTTGTGGTATTTGACTTTCTGTTTCTCAGTTATTTCATTTAGGATAATAGCCTCTAGTTCCATCCATGTTGCTGCAGATGACTTTCTATGGCTAGTGGTATTCCATGGTGTGTGTGTGTCTGTCTGTGTGTGTGTGTGTGTGTGTGTGTGTGTGTGTGTGTGTGTACCACATTTCTGTTATCCAATCCTCCATTCATGGTTACTTAGGCTGATTCCATGGCTTTGCTATTGTGAATCATACTGAAATGACCATACAAGTGCTGGTGTCTTTTGGATGTCATGATTTCCACTGGGTAGATACCCAGTAGTGGGATTTCTGGGTTGAATGATAATTCTGTTTTTAATTCTTTTAAAACTCTTCATATTGTTTTCCATAGATGGTACACCAATTTATATTCCCATTAACAGCATGTAAGTGTTTTCTTTTCTCTACATCCTTGCCAATATCTGTTGTTTTTTGACTTTTTAACAATTACCATTTTGACTGAAGTAAGAGAGTATATCTTTATGATTTTAGTTTGAATTTTTCTGATGATGTGATGCTGAAGATTTTTTTCTTGTGTTTGTTGACTGCATCTGTGTCTTTTTTTGAGAAAAAAACTGTTCATATATTTTGCTAAATTTTGATGGGATCACTTTTTTCTCATTGAATTATTTGAGTTTATACAAAACGTCAGTAATAAAACTAAAAGAAATATTTGCATATCTTAAATAAAATGCCCAGAAAACCTTTATAAATTATAGAATCACTTCTATGTTAGCCAACTTAAAAATATCCTCTTATGATAATGCTTAAATTTGCTATATTTTTCATCAAAATGAGTAGCTTGATTTGTATTAATAAATTGTAATGTTACTTATTATTACTCCAGCCCCTTTCTGGGTATTAATATATAAACTGTGAAAAGATAAAAAGAATGTGCATTGTGGTTTCATAAAGCATACATTTGAGTGATGGAAATAAAACCAATTAATTAATTGATTAAAAATGCTTTATTTTTCCTCTTAATTTAAAAATTATTTTTGTCTTTTTGAGGTATTGCTTACATACTGTAAAATTTACAAACCTTAAGTATATATTTCTATGGATTTGTGCATAGATACATGCCACACATAACCATTAGCCAAATCCAGTTTTAGGACGTCTTCATCAACTAACAAAAATAATTCGTGATGTATTTTTGAAACTATTCAAGAAATTGTTTAAATATTTATTAGAATAGTTTTACATTCAGAGTAAAATTTGAATATTTGTATAGAATAGTTTTACATTCACAGCAGAATAAAGGTGAAGATGGAAGTATTTTCCATAATGCCCACTTTGGTCCCACACATGGGTACCCTCACCCATTAGCACCACCCCACAGCAAAGTCATACATTTTTTTATAACTGATGAATCTATAATACATTGATTCACAATGATCGCCCAAAGTCTACAGTGTACTTTACGGCTGATTCTTCGTGTTGTACATTGTATGCATTGGAACCAATGTTTAAGACATGTATCCACCATTACAGTATACATATTTCCCCTGTCCTAAAAATTCTCTGCGAGTCATTTCTCCCTCCCTTACTACTGATCTTTTTAATATTTGCATACTTTCTTTTTTTTCTAGAATGTTATACAGATGGAATACATAGTATGTTGCCTGTTCTGATCAACTTCTTTCATATAGTAATATACATTTAAGTTTCTTTCATGTCTTTTCATGGCTGATAGCTCATTCCTTTTAGTACTATATCATATTTCATAATCTAGATGTATCATTGTTTGTCTATTCAACTTTTGTCTTTATAAACATCCATGGGCAGATTTTTGTGTGTTCAGCTCCTATGGATAGACACCAAGGAGCATGATTGCTAGATAATATGAGGAAAGTATATTTAGTTTTGCAAGAAACCAACCCATTTTTCAAAATGGCTGCACCATTTTGTATTTCCAACAGCAGTGAGTGACAGTGCTTATTGCTTCATACCTTTGTGATCTTTTAGTGTTGTCAATGTGCTGGATTTTGTCTGCTGTAATAGGTATTTTATCTATAGCCATCCAACCCTGAATGAGCCTGATCTTGCCTGATAGATGTGTAGTGCTATCTCATTGCTGATTATTATTAAATGATATTTTTTATTATACACAGTGTGCATTACTCCACAAATAATTTTACTATATCAAGAACTTAGATAGACTATAGGTAAATAAATTTGTTTACAAGAATGATGAATAATGAAAATAAAGAGAAAATAGAGGCAAGAAATCGGATCATTCTAGGAGGAAAATTCATTTAGACATCTCAACTGTAGGGATTATAGTGTCTTCAGAAGCCTGCAGGAATATAAATGTGTGCATCAGCTGAGTATAAGCAATAGGTCAATGAGGTATAAAGCATGATAATCTTTAAGGGTATTCTGAATTATCAGAAAAATAACAAAGAAATAAAATTCCGTTGGCAAAGTAAGTCAGCTGGCCAGATTAAAATCAGATACCACCAGCCAGTAAAAGTACTGCACCTCCAACCTACACCTATGTCCATTTATGAATAGATATGCATACACAAATATAATTATTAATTCATTAAGTTTAATAATATATAAATATCAGTCAGTGTATTTTAATTAATGAATGACTGATACTAGTAATAATTCTGTAGGTATGCTGGCATTATTGAAATGATTCTGAATATGTTCTTTTAAATAAATGTAATATTCTCCTGTGTTTATACTTATTTTTTATTTCTATTTTTGTCTTCCACTCTTTTTCTGCCTTTTTGGGTGTTTCAACCGAATTTTTTATATGCTTCTATTCTCTCACCTTCCATAGCATGTGTTAGTTATACATCTTTTTTTGGTTCCTTTTTGTAGTGGTTTTCCTGGAGTTTACAATCTGCATTTACAAATAATCTAAGTCCTCTTTCAAAAACACTATGCAATTTCATGGGCAGGGTGGCTATCTTATGATAACAAAATAATACTATTTTCTCCCCTCATAATTTGTACTATAGCTTTAATTCATTTCATTGACATGTAACAATATATAAGCATATATATATGAAAACTTTATTATGTATGCTTTTAGATATATATGATATATAGAGAGAGGCATACATAATCACATATGGTTGCTATTAGTATTTTGAACAAAAATTATCTGTTAGATCCATTAATACTAGGAAAAATTCTTTTAATAATTACATTCCTTCTATTGAGTTCTTCTTTTCTTTATGTAAGTTCATGTTTCTGACCTATATTATATTTTCCTTTTTTCTAAGCAACTTATTTTAACATTTCTTGCAAGGCAGAATTATTCTCAATTTTTGGCGACAAATAGTCTCAATTTTCTTAGAAAAGTTCTGTATTTCGTCTTCAATTTTAAAGGACAATATAACAAGGTACAGAATTCTAGGGTTTTTGTGGGTGTGCGTGCTTGTGTGTGTTATGAACATGTTAAACTTTTTTACTCTACTTTCTTCTTGCTTATATGATTTCTGAGGAGAAGAAACATGGAATTCTTATCATTGATTCTCCATAGGTAAAGTTCTTGTTTTTTTTCTTTTTATTTCCTTAGATGTTTTTGAGAATTATTTCTTTATCTTTGATTTTCTCTCCATTGAAAATGGTATGTTAAGGTGTAAATTTTTGGCATTTATTCTACTTTGTGTTCTCTGAACTTCCAGCATCTGTGATTCGACGTTCAATATTAATTTGGTGTAATTATCAGTAATTACTGCTTCAAATGTTTCTTTCATTTTTTTCTTTCTTCTTCTTCTGGTATTTCCATCACATGTCGTTCTCCCATGGTCCTTGAATACACTACTCTTGTCATTCTTTGTTCTCTTTGCTTTTCATTTTTGATGATTCTATTCATGTGTTCTCAAGCTCAGAAACTCTTTCCTCATCCATGTTTTCTACTAATGAGGCCATCAAAGCCATTCTTTTTTTGTGTCACAAGGTTTTCTATCTGTAGCATTTCTTTTAGTTTTTTATTAGAATTTCCACCCCTCTGCTCACCCTGCCCATGTGTCCTTGCATGGTGTCGACTTTATTCATGAAGACCCTTACCATATTAATCATAGTTGTTTTAAATGGTTGGTCTTATAGTTCCAACTTTCTGGCTGTGTCAGGCTCTAATGCTTACTCTGTCACTTCAAACTGTGTTTTTTGTCATTTTTTTCCTTTTAAAAAATATCTAAATATAGTCTCCTGACTAAAAAAATCTGCCAAAAATAAGCATTTTTGTAATGTGTTGGTGAGGTATCAGGGAAAGGGAGAACATTCTATAATTCTGTAATTAATATCAGTCTTTAAGTGAGATTGTACCTCTGGATTGTGAACTTCAGAAATTTTTCTCAGGTTTTTTTTCCCCACTCTTAGCTGGAACAGGATGATGGCTAGTATGGACTGGAGCTGGGTATTTTAATTCTCCCAGGCATGAAGTTGGAGGAAATTAGAGTTGGATATTTTTTGTCACAGGTCAGTTAGGCTGACTCTGCCCCAGCAAGTAGGGCTCTTACTATGTAGTTTCTCCTGAGGTCAGGCCTTAAGAACAGAGTATTTTGACATATTCCAAATTATTCATTTTCTTTTTCCCCTGCCAAAAGCATGTGGGAATTTTTCCTCTAATATTTACTGTGGGGATATGGGAACCTGGTGGAGCTCCTGGAAATTTCACAATATGGTAGAAGCTGCCTATGTCTCAGTTACCTGCAGTTTTATTTCTCAGAATTGTTCACACTGAGCCTCCAGCAATTCATCATTTATAGTTCAAGTTTTCCACTTGCACTATTTCATGTGGTGTTTGCTAAACCTGAGTCTCTGCCTTTATAAGTTGTGACTTTTCATATACATCTTTCTGTGTCTTCAATCTTGGGAGCAATGGTTTTCCTTGTGTCCTTTTCTCTCTTTCCAATCCAATAAGAATTGTTGATTATTTATTCTGTTCAGTTTTTTACTAGTTGTAAGGATAAAGTGGCAAATTCTAAGGTTTTCGGAACTAGAAATCAGAAGTCTGATTTCATAATCCACTTGTTTTCTTGCTGAGTATATTCATACCATGATTCCGGTTCAGGTCTTGATCAACAAAGAAGAGCTTTCGCAGAATTTATTTGCCACAGCATCAAAGTAAACTCAGATGTTATTAGAAATTAGACATAATTACATAGATAGTTAGAAAACTGAAGAACACTTAAAAAGGTCTAATTTATAATCTCAAAGAGATAGAATAAAATATTATATTTTAGAAAAATTACTCTGAAGCTATGGAAAAGGAAACATTTTAGGACAAAAAATTCAAGTCGAACAAACAGAGAAGGAAGGAATTATTCCAGGATGAAAAGGAATGAATTCATCCCAGAATAATTTACCCATAAATTTAAAAAGACTACTGATAAATTATGTTTTTATTGAATTCAAAAGATTTTGTTGTTTCTGAAAAAGAGCTTATCCTTGGACCAATATTAAGTAAATGGAAAATAAACAAATGAAAACTAAAGACTAATATAATAGCATAATGTAACAAATGAAAACTAAAAACTAATGTAAGTTGATAATGTATCAAATTATATAAATATCTTAGACTCAGCTAAGAAATGTGTTTACAGGCCTAATAATATCAACAATATAAACTATGCTAATCAATTTGTAACTAAACTGTAAAGAAGGAAAAATGATCATTGTAAGGCAAGATTAATATAAAAGGACATAGGAAAACTTTAAGAAAAGTCATATATTTCTATAGAAGAGAAGTTGATATAGTATATCAAAAACTTAAATAATTATTTCTATAAACCATTTACATATAGCAGGGAGACAAATAAAATGAAAAATTCTTAAAACAGTTGTATGCAGTTGCTTTTGGGGAATAGGAATCAGAGTTGGACAATAAAGAAAGGGAACTGATTTTTTATTATAAACTTTTAGAATAAATTGTATATTATAATTATATAAATTTATGTATATATATGCATATGTATATATATGCATATTTGGTTAAGTAAAATAGAAATTAAATGTGGGACTTCCATTTGTACCTACAGCCTACCAGAGATTGGAAGTTGCCAACTATATCCTCAGCTGAACAATCTGAAAATCAACACCTCTTCTTAGATCCATCTGAGACTTAAATTTATATGACAAACTGGCTGAAGCGATATGTTCTCATTAACAACAGCCTTCCCTCAAGAGAAACTCAGAGCCTAACTATCTTCAGTTTTGCCAGAATTTAATGAACGTGGGAGAAGGAAAACACCCAACTTAAGCTTTCTCTAGGTTTCCTTTTTTACCTAAGTGGGTGTATGATAAGTCCTTGGAAGATCTTAGTCTGGACACACAGGTTCAATAAAACACAGAGACCTAATCACAGAACTATAGAATACCTCTCCTTCCCCTACATCAAACTAACACATCAAAAGCTCTCCTATTTAATAACAGGGAATTACAATGAAAATAACTGCAAAGCAACTGCATAGCTCAGATCCTTTTTAAGAAGGAATTTCTGGAGAAATTCAAATAACAGAGGAGGCAAAAACAAGGGGAAGAAAAAAATTGTGGCACTAACACCACAGCTACAGAAAAAAATAAATGCAGCCTAACTCCTAGCTAAATGCACATAGAAGTATACACCAAATGACTATTATATTAGTTTTTTTTAAATGTTATTTTCAGTTTTAAACACAACTAACAAGCTGTGCTAAAAGACACAACACATTCTGAAGACACAAAGCAATCCTCATAATCAGACTGGGAAATGGCAAGTATTTTGAAAATAACAGACTGAGAATTGAAAACAACTATGATTACTATGCTAAGAACTCTAATGAAACAAGTGGACGATATGCAAGAGCATATGAGTAATAGATGCAGAGTGATAAAAATTCTAAAGAAAAAAATTAAAGGAAACTATAGGAAATTAAAAAATGCATTGTAACAGAAATGAAGAAAGCCCTTATTGATGGCTCATTAGTAGACTGAACATAGCTGAGTTAAGAAGCAATAAGCCTGATAATATGTCAGTAGATATTCCCCAAACTAACAATGTAAAGAGAAAAAATAGTAATTAAAATAAATCAACCTAGAATAGATACCTAAGAACTGTGAAACAATTACAAAACACATAACTACTTGTGATAGGTACGGCAGAAGAGAAGAAAGAGAGGATTACCAGAAGAACATATGTAATAATAATGGCTAGACATTTTCAAAAATTGATGACAAAGCACAGATCCAGAAATTTTAGAGAACAAGTATAAATACAACAACAACAGCAACACATTTAAGCATATTATATGTGAACTGCAAAAAAAGAGAAGTCATAAACATAAAAATATTAACTCAACTGTAGTCATGCATTGCTTAATGATGGGAATACAGTCTGAGAAGTGTGTTGGTAGCAATTTTCCTGTGTGAACATCGAAATGTGTACTTACACAAACCTAGATGACATAGACTACTACAAACCTATGCTGTACAGTATAGCCTCTTGCTCCTAGGTAAGACCATAAAACATGTTACTATACTGAATACTATAGGAACTGTAACACAATGGTAAGTATTAGTGTTATCTAAACATATATATGCATAGAAAAGATACAGTAAAAATAAAGTATTATAATCTTATGGAAACACTATTGTGGATGTGGTCTGTCATTGACCAAACCATAATTATGTAGCACAAAACCACACAAGTACTTTGTTTGTGTGTGTGAATGGCCTAAATACCTAAATTAAAAGATAGAGTCTGTTAGAATTGTTATAAAAGCAATACTAACTATATATTCTCTATAAGAAAATCAGGCTGGATGCAGTGCATCATGCTGTGATCCCAGCACTTCGAGAGCCTGAGGCAGGCAGATCACCTGAGGTCAGGAATTCTAAACCAGCCTGGCCAACATGGTGAAACCCTATCTCTACTAAAAATACAAAAATTGGCCTGGCATGGTGGCACACTCCTGTAGTTCCAGCTATTCAGGAGGCTGAGGCAAGAGAATTGCTTAAACCCGGGAGAGGAAGGTTGCAGTGAGCCAAGATCGCGCCACTGCACTCCAGTCTGAGTGACAGAGCTAGACTCCGTCTCAAAAAATAAAAGATGAAAAAAACACACATTAAATATAAAGACTGATGTATTTTAAGTAAAGAATGAAGAAAGATATGCACTGGTAAAATTCATCCAGAAAAAAACAGGATCCAAACAAAATCCCAGAATATTATTCTTGAGATGTTGATAAACTTATTCTAAAATTTTTATGTAAAGCCAATAATAAAAAGAACAAATGTGGAGAAATGACACTGCCAAACTTCAAGACGTACTATAAAGCTACAGTAATCGATACAGTGTAGAACTGGCAAAAGAATAGTTAAATAGATCAATGAAACATAATACAGAACCTAGAAATAATGTACTCATACAAATATAATCAAGTGATCTTTGACAAAGGAACAAAGGCAATCAAATGAAGTAATGACAGCCTTTTCAATAAATATTGCTGAAACAAGTAGACATTCTCATGTTAAATAATGAATTTGCATACTGTCTATGGCTTTTTTAAAAAAATTAACTCAAACAAATTTATAGACTTAATTGTACAATGAAAAGATATAAACTTTTAAGAAGACAACATAGGAAATAATCTAGGTGACCCTGTGTTTGGCAATGAGGTTTAGAAACAAAACCAAAAGTATGATATATATATATATTTTTTAATTGGCAAATTGTCCTCTGTTAAAATTTAAACTTCTGCTGTGCAAAAGACACTGTGAAGAGAATGTTTCTCTAAAAAATACAGAAAACAAAAAACATACACACACATACTGGGAAAAAAATATGCAAAACATCTGATAGAGGACATGTATCAAAATATAAAAATATTCCTTAAAACTCAACAGCAAAAATTGAAAAGGCAGCTCACCAAAAAAGATATGTAAATGACAAATAGCATATGAAGAAAGGCTTAATGTCAAATGTAATTAGGAAATTGCAAATTAAAATAAGAATGAGATTCCACTTACAATTTATTAGAAATTTTTAAATTCAAAACATGGACAACATTAAATCTTGGCAAAGATGTGGACCAATGATGTACAGTAACATTCATTGCTGGTTAAAATGGAAAATGGTACAGCCACTGTGTAAAATTGGTTAGCAGTTGCTTAGAAAGTTCAACATAGTACAGCAATGGCTACCTTGGTTATTTACCCAAATGAGTAGAAAAGTTATGATTACACAAAGCCCCATATACAATCTTTTATGGCAGTTTCACTTATAATTGACAAAACTTGGAAGCAACAAAGATGATCTGCAAAAAGTAAACAGATAAACAATAAGTAGTACGTCTATGCAATGGAATATTAGCCTGCTATACAAATGAATGCTCTATCAAGCCACAGAAATTCATGAAGGAGATTTAAATTCATACTGTTAAGTGAAAGAAGCCAGTCTGCAGTCTACATGCTACCTGGTTACAAATATACAACATATTGGAAAAGAAAAACTGTAGAGTTAGCTAAAACATCTGTGATTGCCACAAGGAAAGAAGAGGGATGAATAGATAAAGGGGATATTTAGGGCAGATGAATCTACTTTGTCTGATGATATAATGGTGGTTACAGGCCGGGCTCAGTGGCTCATGCCTGTAATCCCAGCACTTTGGGAAGCTGAAGAGGGCAGATCACAAGATCAAGAGGCTGAGGCGAATCGCTTGAAACCTGGAGGTGAAGGTTGCGGTGAGCGGAGATTGCATCATTGCACTCCTGCCTGGGCAACAGAGAGAGACTCCGTCTAAAAATAAATTAAATAAATAAATAAATAAATAAGTAGTGGATATATCACATTATGCTTTGATCACAACCCATAGATCAGTAAAACCCAAATAGTTAACCCTAATATAAATTACAGACTTCAACTAGTAACAATATTGGTCCATCAGTTATAACAAATGTACCACACTAATGAACAATATTAGTAGGGAAAACTGTGTGCAGGTTGGGGGTGGGTATGGGGAAATTCTACTTTCAGCTCAATTTTTCTGTAAATCTCCTAAAACTTCTCTAAAAATACTGTCTATCGTTTTTTAAATGGACTTTACATTCACTGCATCAGTTGATAATTAAAGTCAACCTATAACAAAAATCTAGGGTAGGAATCATTACTCAACAAATTATTCAGACTACCAATTGGCATATTACTAAGAGCCTTCAAAAACAGGCAGAATAGTGAGACTTGGAATGAATAAGAATATATTGAACTTATTTAGGTGTTTAGTGACATGGAAAAGTGAATATTTTGAGAAAATTACATTATGTAGACATGATGAAAAGTGTAATTGCAAAGAATATCCAGGTTATGTTAAATATTGCAGAAGTCAGTGCTAGGAGTCAAAGTTAGACATTCCAGAAGAGGCACAGAGAAAAATAACAAGCTGTTACATTATATTTTTTTACCTTAAAATTATCTTATATATAATTTGTCTTGTATCACATCCTAGGCACATTTGGAAACTAATGAAGAGAAATAATTAGAATTTAGTTTGGTCCACTGGCAAAACTGAGAGATGCAACTCTTAATTTGGGAAGAAAAATTATTTTTATTCAGGATTCTAATAAATGGATTTAGACATTTATCTGAAATCTTAAGTATCCAAGTAAAAATTTACTGTATAGGAAGATATTTTAATAATCATCTGTCAAGCAAAAGATCGTGATAGAAAACACAATAATTATATATATATATATATATATATATCCTGTAAGATAATTATTGTGTTATATAATAATTATATATATATAATATAGATATATTATATGTAATATATATTATATATATAATATATCTATATTATATAGATATATTATATAATACACACAAAAACCATAGGATATATTCAAGAAAGAGAGGAAAATAATTGTGGGATAAATTCTAAGCCTTTTACAACACTCATTGGCAAGGCTTTATAACACTTATTGGCAAGGCTAAAAAAAGAACTAATAAAATCAGAAACTAAATATTAGACCAAAATACAAGAAACTAAATATTAGACCAAAATAAGTAACTAAGTATTAGACCAAAATACAAGAAGGCAGGGTTGTAGGTTGGGCAGCTTTACAAGGTAGTAAAGATGGCAGTTTCATACACTTTAAATCTTTACACTGAAGACAGGGAATAGGACAGCTTAAGGCACATGTCTAAATAGATGTGAACAAATGATTTTCTGCCTCCATCTTTCCTACACTCTCTCCTTTTATTAATCTCTGCTTTCTCCACTTGTTTAGTTTGCAACTAGAAGTGTGCTTCTTGGCAAAATGCTCTCTGCCTTTTTTGTAAGGTATGAGGTAATGCTGTTGCTACTGGTTTAAACAACAATTTGAAAATCAAATTTTCAGATATCTCCACTTCAAATCTCTCCTCTGTGATTTCCAATTATAAAATTATTTTTACTCCTTCCTCTCTTTTTATCAATATTTTATTTTATTAAATGATGGAAAAATACATTATAGGGATCGCTTCAAAATTCTGAGACAAGAAGTTTAATTTAAAACGTGTAAAAAAAGATTTGCTTTTTCTCCAATGATTTTAGGGATGCTATATCAATTCACATTCAAGGTAATATTAGGCAAAGCAAAATAGGGTCCTATGTAAAAAATTATTTTTTTAAATATGAGCATAAAATATGAGCATGGCTTTGTTCATTTGATGGATCCAAATGACAGATCCAGGGACTCACAGATATATATTTTTTTCTTTTTTTACTCTAGATAAATTTTTTTCTAGCTGCTTTACCTAATAATAAGAAGGTATCACATGTCACCCTTGCTTCCTAATGAGGTCTTGAAAATCGTGAGGGCAGCTATCTTTTCATTCAAAGAATAACATAGCTGTCATTCTGCCCTAAATTACTTCCAATCTTCTGAACCTAGAGAACTAAAGCACTATTTTATTTTTCTCTATCATTGATAATATATTACAGATTATTATTACATAATTGAATTGAATATTAAATAGAAGTTTTAAGTTAGGCATATATTCTTCATTTGTAGTAAAGACTATACACTATTTGTACAATTATGATAATCCCACTGACTCCCTGGGATTATATTTCAGAAGCATTTGCAATGTTCAGAGAGCTGGAAGAGAGCAAATAATTATAGTTCTATTTATATCGAAGTTAATTTGGCTTATAACAAAAAATGCACAAATATATTAGACATGTTTTTCAGAAAACTCAATGGGATGTATTTCTGAAACAAAGCTTGTGTTCAGTACTCAAGCTGCTTTTTTCCTGAGTGGACACAAGTTTGGAGGGACAGAGAAATGGAACCTATGTAGAGCAGTCCACTGTTCTGGGACAGTTCCATAAGTAACTAACATACAGTAATAGCAAAAAACCCACCACCACAAGGGATTTGGAAGGTCCCAGCTCACAGATATATGTGTCCAGTTTTCATAGAACAGAACAATCACTATTGCCCATGGATAAAGCTGGATTTATGTGTATGGCCTTTTCACCTAAAATTCCAGTACGATTCAAAGCCTGACTTCAAACCCAAAACAGAAATTGATGCAGGTTAAAAATTTAGGTCAACTTCTTCAGTTGCACAAGTGAATAAGCAAAGTTTTAATGATGCTTTTATCTCATTATGAAATGCTTTTTCAAATGATTAAAAAATGCATCCCAGGTGATGCAAGACTGGTTCAACATACGCAAGTCCATAAACGTAATCCACTGCATAAATAGAACCAAAGACAAAAACTACATGATTATCTCAATAGATGCAGAGAAGGCCTTTGACAAAATTCAACAGCCCTTTATGCTAAAAACTCTCAATAAACTAGGTATTGATGGAACCTATAGCAAAATAATAAAAGCTGTTTACAACAAACCCACTGCCAATATCATATTGAATGGGCAAAAACTGGAATCATTCCCTTTGAAATCTGGCACTAGACAAAGATGCCCTCTCTCATCACTCCTATTCAGTATAGTATTGGAAGTCCTAGCCAGAGCAAGTAGGTAAGAAAAAAAAAATGCATTCAATTAGGAAAAGAAGAAGTCCAATTGTCCCTATTTGCAGATGACGTGATCCTATATTTAGAAGACCCCATCAACTCAGCCAAAAACATCATTAAGCTGATAAGCAACTTCGGCAAAGTCTCAGGATACAAAATCAATGTGCAAAAAATCACAAGCATTCCTATATACCAATAACAGACATAAAGAGAGCCAAATCAAAATTCAACAGCCCTTTATGCTAAAAACTCTCAATCAACTAGGTATCAATGGAACCTATCGCAAAATAATAAAAGCTGTTTATGACAAACCCACTGCCAATATCATACTGAATGTGCAAAAACTGGAAGCATTCCCTTTGAAAACTGGCAACTAACACAATGTGAAAATATTTTTGCAATCTACCCATCTGACAAAGGGCTAATATCCAGAATCTACAAAGAACTGAAACAGATTTACAAGGACAAAACAAACCCCTCCAAAAGTGAGTGAAGGATATGAACAAACACTTTTCAAAAGAGGATATATATGAAGCTAACAAACATATGGAAAAGTGCTCATCATCACTGGTTATTACAGAAATGAAAATCAAAACCACATTGAGATACCATCTCATGCCAGTTAGAATGACGATCATTAAAAAATCTGGAGACAACAGATGCTGGAGAGGATGTGGAGAAATAGGATCACTTTTACACTGTTGGTGGGAGTGTAAATAAGTTCAACCATTGTAGAAGACAGTGTGGTGGTTCCTCAAGGATCTAGAAATAGAAATTCCATTTGACCTAGCAATCCCATTACTGGTTATATACCCAAAGGACTGTAAATCTTTCCATTATAAAGACACATGCACAGGCATGGCACATGGCATATAAAGACATGTGTCACTCTTTACAATAGCAAAGACCGGGAACCAACCCAAATGTCCATCAGTGATAGACTAGACAAAGAAAATGTGGCACATATACACCATGGAATACTACACAGCCATAAAAAAATGATGAGTTTGTGTCCTTTGTAGGGACATGAACGAAGCTGGAAACCATCATTCTCAACAAACTGACACAAGAAAAGAAAATCAAATACCGCATGTTCTCACTAATAGGCGGGTGTTGAACAATGAGAAAGCTTGGACACAAAGAGGGGAGCATCACTCACTGGGGTCCATTGGAGGGGGCTGTGGGAGGGATGGTGGGAGAGTGGGATGGTGGGAGGGAAGGTGGGGGAGGTATAACATGGGGAGAAATGTCAGGTGTAGGTGATGGGGGAATGGTGGCAACAAACCACCTTGCTATGACTATACCTATGCAACAATCTTGCATTATCTGCACATGTACCTAGAATCTAAAGTATAATTTAAAAAAAATTGAAACAAACAAACAAACAAAAAAACGAGTGCAGGTGGCTTCTACAAGCTGGAAAGACAAAGGAACAGATTCTTCCCTGGAGCCTCCAGAAGAAACACAGCCCAGCTAACTAACACCTTAACTTTAGCCCAGTGAAACCCATTTTAGACTTCCTACCTCCAGAGCTGTAAGATAATGTATGTGCATAGTTTAAAGCCACTAAGTTTGTAGTGGTTTGTTCAAGTAGTGATATGAAGCTATACAGTTGCTTTTCTATAGATGTGAGCCTTTCCCAGCTGAGCCTGTTACTTCCCCAAGCCTGATGTTCTCCTTCCCCTTGGGATGCTTCCTTTCCTGTGCAGATTTCTGTCCCAGAGCTTGGCAGTTTGAGGAGCTGATAAGGTGTGGTTCCCGGACCAGCAGGATCAGCATCACGTGGGGACTTGTAAGAAACAGGAATGTTCTGGCCGCATCTCGGACCTATTGAATCAGAAACTGTGATCTGAGACCCAGGAATCTGCATTTCAACAAGCCCTCCACAGGATATTGATGCACACTCAAGCTTGCCAACCACTGAGCTCATTTATATTTATGTCTGCCTCCCTCTCTATAGAGTAGGTAGGGATTACAAAAAAACATGTTGTTCATACAAAAGTAATATTAACTGTAGTCATCTACATCACATTTTTACCAATTTCTTAACCACATTTGTAGTTAATAATTCAGATTAACTTTGTTGTGAATTTTATTTGTGTCTCTTTCTGAAACTTGTTTAAGACGTTAGGGACTTCTAAATTTGTTTAGAATTACATACATGCACTATGCTTGTATACTTATATATATCTTAATTGCTTGGAATTTATAAATATGTGGAATATGAGTGCATCAGTTCATGATGTGTTCTACTAAAAGTAATTTTGCTACTAACTGATAACTGCACAAAAGCAAAGGAAAATATGTGAGAAAAGACTGTGCATATGGGAGAAAATAACAATTTCAATGAAATAGTGACAGAAACCTAAATTTAAAAATATAGTTTTTTTTTTTCACTATTTGTCTAACAAAAAATTTAAAAGCTATTCTGGTAAGTAAGAGCTAACCTTTTCTTTATTAGGTTGAAAAAAATTTGGATAGATGAATCACTGAATCTGGAATGGGTAGGGTCAATAAGTTTAATTAAAAATTGATAGGAAAAACTCATTGAAAGCAACCAAATATTGCTGTACTTGAGAACAGCTCAAGATATTACTTTGTGAAAGAAATAATTTTGTATATATTAATATTCAATTATGTATTTTGTCATTATATTTATATAGAAATTCAGAGGAGGGTTATAGGAATATTAAATTTGGAATAATACCCTCTAAGTTTTTACCTTGTTTTGCTTTTCACTCTAGGTTAAAAGGATGAACTTATCCTTACCTTCACATCAGCAGCTTTTTGTGGTAATACTGAGGATGGAACAACTTCCTAACACTTATATGTAATGTAAAATAATTAACAGTATATGCAATAGATTTGCATTTATTACTGTTACTTTATTTTACCAGATAATTTGGTATGCACTGTATTTGGCAGATACTCCAATGCATATAAGAATATTTTCTTCAGCTGACAGACACTGAGTGAAGCCCATCAGTGCATGTTAACTCCATCATCCTAGCAAACTTGGTAATGATTCCTTGTGGGATATGTTAAAGTATGCTAAAATAAGTTATTATAAGTCAAAATGTCTTTGGGCAAAAATAAATTACTTCCAGAGCCATTAAAGCTGCTGAGTAAGGTATTTAACTTATCAAAAATGATTCTCTATTTTATGCAACTTTTCTTAATTTCTTTTTTTATTGCAACTTACATTTTTTCATGTAAATTGAATAAACTTACTAATAAACTGTATTCACAGTTATATTAGATTTTATTTTTAAGGTTATCAAAGTTATATTATGCTCATTGATTTGGATCCCTTAAGGAAAAGGTATTTATGTAATATAATAGTATTGCAACAATGAAATATAAAACATTATTATGGAACCGTAACAGGAGATGAGAGCAGGTTCCGGGGGTGTTCCAAAGATGCTCACTGGTCCCAGATTGGATGTATTTTCCCAGGTCCTTGGGCCTCATGCACCCAAGAATGGAGAGAGAGACCTGGTGGTGTGGTGAGCTTGTTCAAGTAAGTATTGGACCCAGAGAGTTTTACAGAAAAGTGATTTATTAGGCAGAACAAGAGAGAAAGATAGAGAGAGACCCCAGAGTTACTCCCACCCCATTCAAGTTATCCTCCAGTGAGAGGAGCTTTTCCAAACTTCCTCTGGAGAGATTGATCTTCGACTCTGATGGTGGATTGGCTGCCTGGCTCACAATAGAGTCCCTCCTTCCAAGGTTTTTGGAGGTCTTTTTAAACAAAGGACAGAGAACTCTAGGCTCCCTGATGGGGGAGTGGTTAGAGGTATGGAGCTGGGAAGTTCTTGCCTTTGAAACCATGCCCCTTGTGGACCCAGGAAGGTAAGTTAACATAATCCCTCAGAACTGATAAATAAGGAGTAGGAAATAGACACAAGGCAAAGAACTGGACCAAGGAGTGTTACATGGGTGAATAGTCACAATAATTCCTATACTTTATTGAGCTCCTTGTATCTGCTAGTAATGAAATATATTTTCTTCATTATCTTCAACAATGTATTATATTTATTCACTCTTACAGCACCATTTTTCTTTATTTAACATTATTTGTTATTTGCAACTCTTAAGTTACACTTTGTATTTTCTTGTAATAAGCCATAACCTATTTAATAGGTAAGACTTTCTCATTCAGAGTGAATAATTTTGATTGAAGAGATGGCAAATATCAACTATGTTCTCGGTAAGCTCACTTCAGTGGACCATAAATATAGTGTCATGGGAGATGATGTGGCAGACAGGGAAGCAATGAGTTGAGTCCCATTTAGTTTCAGAGAAAGGTATATCATACGAAGGTAATTTGGGAATGCACAAATAGTTTATCGCTCTTTTAATTCATTTAATTAATTATTTTAACAAATTAAAGTTCACATGTTTGTCACATGTTCTGTTGGTCACATGGAGCGTCTACATACAGTTTGGAAATATGGACATAGTGCCTGCCTTCATTCAGTTTGTAGTTGGCAAATAACGAGTGAGCATTAGCTCTGACCTAGGCAATAATGAAGACTCTACTTTGAGTCTCCCCTAAGAAGTTAGTAGGAAGAAATAAAGATGAGCATAAAAATAACAAAAGGGCAAATTAAATTCCTTTGATTGTTGTAATATAAGGGCTAATCATAAAGTTGAAAGCAGAGGAAGGAAATATTATTTGCATGAAAGAGGAGGGAATGGGTTGAGATTGGGATAATTCCTGAAATGGGACATTTAGTCGAGGCTTTTAGTAATGTTAGAATTAGCTAAACATCTTATGTACAAGGTAGTACAACAATATAGTTTCATAATAAATTTATGAGATAGTAAGTTTTAGAAATTTTAACAATATTTATTTTTGTGTACTGTATGGCTTAGATAATACCAATGTGAGTTTTTATTTATTAGTTCTAAACATTTTTGTGTTTATTATATGTTAATTACTATACATATTAAGAACAATGGACACAATAATACATTTAGCAAATATAGTTTTAACCTTTAATGAACCTAGTGGGGGAAATAAAAACCAATAAAGCAATTGCAGAGTACATGTGAATAAAAAAGTGGAAGTAGGATGTCTTGAGGATCCAAAAAGACATTTGACCTTAACTACTTGTCAAGAAAGCCTTCCTGCAGAAACAGCATCTAAGAACTCTAAAGCATGAACAAGAGTTGGTGATGTGTTAGAACCCTGAGGAGGGAGTTTTCCAGACAGAAGAGACAGTGAATTTACAGTAACAGAGTCTAAAGAGAAAACTTTATGTTCAAGAAAATAAAAGTCCACAGCTATCAGAAGTGTGACAAAACAGGAGTGAAGAGTAAGATAAAATCAAGGTCTAAATCTTATATTCAAATGATTGTGGATGTATACAAAAGTGTTTATTTTATCCTAAAGAAACTAGAGTTTTTCACGTTTTTAGATAATAAGACATGCATTAAGAATTATGCTCTCTTCATCATGGAGAATGAATTCTGTTATGGCTATATGAACTTAAACAAAATGGATATTCTTTAATTGTTGACTGTAAAAATGTGTGTGTGCATGTGTGTGCTCACATGAGTGCACAGACACACATGATCGTGTATTCAGTAAATTAAATATGCTAATTTTGGTTTTCAAATCTTCTGGATTCACACCATTATTTTGAATTCTTCAATTATTAATTTTATATAGTAGTGGTTACTTCTTCTTCATTTTATATAGTAACTTCCTTAAAACTGAGTATAGTAGTGTGTTTTGCTTAAATAGTATTCGTTTAAGTTAATGGAACTACCCTGGCTCTCTTTTAGAAAGCACTTGCCTAGTGTAAAATATCCACCATGTTCTCTGTTGAAATGGTCTCATGACTGTAAAAATACTTGATTTTGGTAGATTTTTTGCAACTAAATCTAGTTATTTTTTGTTTTTCTTATTTGTTATTCTATCTTTTTTTCCAATTACCCTGCCTTTGTAAGATGGAAGATTTTTATGATTGCATTTTTTTATTATTGGTTTATTAGTACTTTTTTGGTAAATTTTAGTTGTCATTTTAAGGTTTATTATATAATTATTTAATGTCCCATGTTATACTTTCAAATAATAAATGCTGACTCCCTTTTGGGATGTAGTTGTGAGCTCTTTAGAGGCTACCAAAGAACACTGAACTGTCTTAGGGGATACATTTTTTGCTTTTAGCCTCCTAAATTACTGCCTTTGTCAGAAAATAGATCATTATTTCTGAGGTCTTGCCACCACAGGCAGGCTGCATCTTTTTATTAGTTACTGGTAATGATTGCCCAAGTCTCTTAACTTCTTCAAGTTCCAATTGATATACGGAAAATGTATAGTATATGCCACATTGTGCAATATATGACAAACATCATTAGCACAGGCTGCCTACCTCTGCCCTTTCTTCGTCCTTACCCCTATGGCTCTCCCAAGTAGTATCCTCTGCATAGAATTTCCATGATTAGATCCAGACAGCAGACTCCATGTTATTATGCCTCCAAACTGCAAAATGTACTTCCCAAGCTCTTTGTGAACTCTCAACTTCGTGTTGAAAATAGATCTTATCACTAGGTCTCTTGAAGCTGCTCTCTCTTTCTTTAAATAATCCACCAGAGTCTCAATTTCTTGCAGACTTAGGCTTACCAACTGGTCTCTTGAAGCTGCTTTCTTTTCTTAAGTAAAAGAGAGGATTTCATTTCATGATCAGTGAAGAAATGTCACCACACACACAAAACTAAGCAAAAACTTAATAATTATTATACTGATATGTTAAATATTACTTCATTTCTCTTTGACTTTTCAGTCTTCTCTTGATAAGAAACTAGTAGAAAATGATGAGATGATTGTTACATTAGTAGTTCACTTGAATAAGTCGCACATGAATAAGTTGAGCAGCTCTTCCTTAGAATGGTAAGGGCACTTATTATTAATTGCTGTCAGTTTGGAACTTTTTAATTAAAAATCAAAGACACAATCTATGGTATTCATCTGTTAAATACATTTCTTGGAATAGTATCTGAAATTTCAAATTAATCTCATGTGTTTTCGTGTATAGTAAGGTTTTAAGTTTGTTACCCTTGTTATGCCTCTAGAGAGTGTGTTTTGTTTTTTTGTTTCTTTGCTTAGTTTTGTTTGTTTTTAAGATGGAGTCTCACTCTGTCACCCAGGCTGGAGTGCAGTGGCGTGATCTTGGTTCACTGCAACCTCTGCCTCCTGGGTTCAAGAGATTCTCCTACCTCAGCCTCCCAAGTAGCTGGGATTACAGGTGTCTGCCACCATGACCAGCTAATTTTTGTATTTTTAGTAGAGTAGGGGTTTCTCCATGTTGGCAGGCTGGTTTCTGATTCCTGACCTCAAGTGATTCACCCATCTGGGCCTCCCAAAATGCTGGTATCACAGGTGTGAGCCACCACCCCTGGCCTGTTGTTGTAATTAGCTCTATTACCTTTATGCTATTTTCAATTGACTTCTAACAATAGACTTACTGGTTCCTTTTTTTTCTTTTTTCTAATGTTTGTTCTTCTCATATTTATCTATCTCCTTGAGTTGCATACTAAGTATGGTCATGTATCACTCTTCATTTTCCCGTGAATACCTTTGCATAGCACATGGGAATTGCTCAATAAACATTTGATAATGAGTGACTAAATACTGGTTTTAAAAGTTCTGAATTTCTTTCTAGTACTAGTCCAACTATGCCCACATTTTGGAACTGTAATGAAATTATTGTTATTTTATTGTCAATAATTTCCAATATTGCAGCTTATTTAATCTATGGATGTTATAACTTCTTTTACAAATGTTTTTATGTATAAGCTTTTCTGTTTGTTTTACTGTGTTTTTCAATTGAGCAATCATACGAGCATGGGTTTGGAGGTTCTACTGCTGCACCATAGATAATCTATTAAACCTATTCAAAGAAAAAATGGTGGTCATAAAATTACTTACCAGGAAAGATTTTTCTGAGGATTTAAAGAGTTGATGTATGTAAAAATCATAGGAAAAAAAAAAGTCACACATAGTAAATACTAACCTTTTGCAGACATTAATCATCTCTAATTGTTATTTTATATTTAACTTTAATTCATTGTGATACAACAATATAATATTTTTATTGATGTTTATTTTGTATTATTTGAGTTTAACTTTATCTTTAAACATGATTCATTTTTGTGATTGATGAATGTAAATATAATGTGTATTCTTTACTTTTATTGTATAGAATTTTTAAACTGCTGAACAAGTGTTATTAAATGTAATATTTAGTTCTTTGTATTTCTATTTCTATTTAATTGTCATTGATATAGTAGTATTTTAAAATAATACATGACAATCATTATCTGTTATCCACAATGATGATTAATCTATTGAAGTCTATACTTCTTTTAATTTTTGCTTTATAATTGATAAGGCAGTATTGTGAGGTTCTTCTATGTTCAAGATCAAAATATATTTTTGATCTGTTTTCCTTTTAATAATATGTGATATCACTTTTTGACTCTATGATTTTTGCTTAAATTTAGTTTGGGAAGGGTTTTAAATAAATTATTGTCCTTAAGTACCAGCAAGTAACTGATGGCACATTGAAGCACATCTCAACAATTTTTAATAAAGGAATTATTTACAATGATCAGAAATACATTGGTTTATACAACTATTCATGGTTGTAACCACCTCCAAGTAAAATGGGGAGGAAAATAAGAAGTAATCACTGGAATGTAGAATTAGACATTATGCAAAGAGGGTGACTCTAACTTTTGGTCAAAGGACAGAGTCAGCTAGAGGCAAAACTTTGGGAAAGAGCTTGAAAATGAATTGCCTGACCTTATTTGTCACCATTTTTATATTTCAAAAGGACTCTTGGTAGTGAAATGCTACTAAATAACTAAAGGTCAATGGAGTCTATTGATACTGTTCGAAGAGGTCTGTCTCATAGGTCAGAGAACAGAGTGACGAAAAGGGAAAGATGATTCTGGATGGGCAAATGGAAGAGGCCCAGCACAATCAGTTTTACTTTCCTCTCAATATTTACTCTTGTCAGGTTAAAAAAAATACATCCATCGTAAAAGGAATTTGCTAATTTATATCCACTGTCATATCATTATAGAGTGATGTAAAATCAGTCATTCTCTAAGTAACACTGGAATTCTTCCTGCAAATTGGTGATGGAAAGAAAGGGGATGGCATTAAGCAATGTAAGAACAGCTGCTATGACATCCAATTTTTCAGCACAGAATTAAATCTGAATTAGTTAGCTGCTAGCTTAAAACAATAGTCCATCATCTAAAACTGTCCACAGCTTGGAAGGGTGTGTTTTGCAAGTGGGCAATGTAAATGTATATCATTAGCAATTTTTTTATGGTCATTTCAACCACAAACAAAATATCTAAAGATAGTCATGATACTCATGAAGGAAAACACAGTGCCTAGACTTATTCTATCAGATGTCAAAAATTATATAGTAATGTTGTGTAAGACAGTATAGCAGAAATAAAGGGATAGAAAATAAACCCATAAAATTTAATATAGAAAACAAAAGCAAACATATATGCATTAACACTTTTATATGACAAAAGTAAGATTACTTCCTTATTCAATATGTTTATCATTCAAATAAGGTGTTTAGTCTGAGGAGGAGGATAATTATCAAGGTGTGTTAAGAGAAATAATAGGTATTAATTATATTACCCAAATCCTGGTGATGATATTTCAGATGACATTCCAACATTAAAATAATGTATTAATAATAGTGGAAAGTAAATAAATATAAAAGGTAAATATATTTAAAATGCTTGAGACCCTTTGTTTGACTTAAGTTGTTCAAAACTTATTTTCATTGCTTCCTTTCCTTAAAATCTTTTAAAATGTCTTATAAAAATATTTGAAACACTGAACATGCCATAAGTATAAATGGAAATTTGCAAACATCATTGCTCATTGCATATATTAGTGTTAATTTTGTAAAAATTATATGTAAAATTTTGAAAAAATTTTGATATTCTAAAGCCACAAATTATTAATTTTATTTAATAATACTTGTACTTTGATTGTAATCAAATGAGTGTATTTTAATTTATTTTAATAGCATTTATTATAAAATTTTATCAAAAATCACAATTTTCTTCTTGTATCACTATTTAATTTTAAAAAATGGAGGAATCAACTAAAGTGAAGAGGAGTAATAAATAGTTAAATTTACAAAATCAAATTATTCTTTTAAGGAGTATAATATGAGATGAAGCTCTGTCTTCCTATATTGCAGTAATATATGCATATGCATATTTGTCATTATAACATACTCACTAGCCAGGTCACAACTCCAAGCTGAACACTTTCATGGAAATATTAAATCAACATTTTAGATCAAAAGGTACAAGATAAACACATCTTCCCTGTCTTAATTCTTTTTGCTACATATATTAATGTGACTTAGTTTTCACTCCAATAGATTCCCTTATTTTCTATGACCTCTTCAAACATCTACTGGACAATTTGTGTCTTTATTCTCTGAGTGTTTTTTAATTTACAACTAATTTAAAATCCATATTATTTCCTTCTTTAGATATATGTTAACATCACCAGTAGTATGAATAAGTCTTATTTATTTTCCATTCTACATGAATTTAATACTTTAGTGTTGAGTATGGTACATGTTCAAAATATCTCTTGATTATTAAAGAACATAATCCTAAAGTTATTATTTCCACTGATGAATACAAGTAGAATTAACAGTAAAGCTGTCTATAGCTACTTAAACATGTTAAGTTTAAGTAGTATTTCAGATTATTTATACTATTTTAACATTAAAATATTATTTAAATTCTAGGTATAATCAATAAAACAAAATAGAAAAAAAGTCTGCATTTGGGATTGTTCTAACTTTTTTACTGATACATAATTGTTGCATGTATATGGGGCACATGTGATGTTTTGATAAATGCAAACAATATGCAATCATCAAATCAAGATAATTGGAATATTTTTCATCTCAAACATTAAGCATCTTTCTGTGTTGGGAACATTCAAAATCTCTTCTGTATTTTGAACAACTATATTTAAGAGCTATTACTAGTAAATTTTATATTTGAGAAATTTAAAAGAATAAGATGTCATTACTATTTATCTTTAATATATATCACTGCATAATAATAATAATGCATCCTGAAATCCTGTTGTTTTTTCCTTTGCCAGAATTGTAAGTAAATTGCAAAAGCACATTTAGCTATGACTAAGTGTAGTAGTTTCCAAAATACTGTTTTCAAAATTAAAGTAAACTTTAGAGTTGATCGTATTCCAAACCTACAAAAGCTGTTGCTCAGACAAGTGAATATATTTTAGAATGTGAAAAGAAAGAATACCAGATGTTCCCAAGGAACAGAAAAATAATTTAAAAACCAGTAAGATGTGAAATAAGGGCCATGAAACAAAACATTAACTGAAGTGAGGAGCAGCTGTTGAGCTGTACATCTCAAGTATTTACAGCTCAAAATTAAATGTGCTGAAATATAAATAAATATGAAGAAAATTCTTCTGTAGAGAAATGGTCAAAATCTCAAATAAATGCAAAGTCTAAAATTACCAAATTGGATTAACATAATTTGCATTGTAAGGAAAAATAAGAAAAATATCTGACTTGATACGTATTAGACAAAGAAAATTAATAATATATAAATTAGTAAAATAGTAAAGCTGCATCAACAATTTTGTACAGACCAAAACATTTGATAAATATTGCCAGTAATAATAATAAGAATATGTAATTTATAATTTAATATATGACAAACACACATTATTATTAGGTCAGTGAATAAATATTTGACTGTTAATAAAATGGAAGCTTAACAAAGCCTAATTGAAAACTTGAAAATAATAGGCAAAATAACTTTAACATTTTATCACCGTCATATAAATTATCTTACTTTTTACTACTCGTTAAGAGTAACTACATATTAAGCGCTTATAGCAAATTAATGACATTTTATGGTCTGTAGACTTAAAAAATCATCAAAACATGAATATTTTCTATAATGTATTTCTTTTATGTTTTTTTAAATCTCATCTGACTTATCATTCTATTATCTAATTAATTATTATCAATCGTTGAACAAATATGCTAGGGGCACTTAGGATGTGTAATGAACTGTTTTAGATATTTGAGATACATCAACAAATAAAAAAGTCTATATTCTGCAACCATGGTTCTTTTATTCTAGTAGAAGTAGACAATAAACATAATACATAAGTAAAATATGTAATAAATTTGAAGGTAACAGTTGCTGTCACCAAAATAAAACAGAGTAGATGTAAAAAGGAATGTGGGAGAATAAAATTGTGAAGGGAATGGTAATTGGTAATTAGGGGAGGCCTAGATTTTCTGAGAAGATAACATTAAAGCCCTTGTCTATTATGAGAAATCTTTGTTTTATTCTTAGAAATGGATTGTATTTCTATAGTTTCCTATTTTTTTTCATTAAGTTGTGGTTGATGTAATTTTAAAACTTTGTGTTAAATTTTATTTCTTGCATTTCAAAAATTTTAAGCAGGCTTTTACATATTTTTTGTGTCTGAAACTATTCTACCTTTAATACTTTCTTCTTCTGTTCCATAAAAAGCAGCAGCATCTCCCCTTATATTTGGAAAACATCTACCACATATATTTTAAAATTTTTACTTATTTCTTACAGAAAACAATTTTCATCTAGATCTTATATTGAGTTATAAGGGAAATTTTCCATTTCATTTAGGATATTTTATTTTATACAGATTTTATCTATACAAAATAGATAATAGTTATTTATTAGTAATAGATATACTATTGTGATAATACAGTATATCTATTATCTAATAGTGATAACTATTGTAATAGTTATCAGGAGTCTGGGTATATCTTAGCTAGGTTTGTGCTTCAATGTCTTGCAAGGCTGCAGTCAAGGTGTCAGCCAGGGTTGTTATCACATCAGAGATTTGTCTGGGGAAAGATATGCTTCTAAGTTTACTCAGGTTGTTGGCAGACTTTGTCTCCTTGTATATATAGAAATAAACTCCTATTTATTTTCTATCTATTGGCAGGTGAGACACTCAGCTCTTAAAGGCTTTCACCTTTCCTTGAAACATGTCCCTCTCAATTGGTCTTTAAAAATATGGCAGCTAATTTCGTTCTCATCCATTCCAGTAGAGAACCTATACGTAGCATAACACAACCGTGACATCACACCAACACTGCCATATTCTACTGGTTAGAAGCAAAGGGTAGGCCCTTCCCACACTCAAGAGGAAGCAGTGGCTATGCAGGGCATAAATCTGGGGCCAATCTAGGGTTTGTTGGCCACAATTATAAATGTGAATGTTTCTGTTTAAGCCTGGTCATTTTCAACAGGCAATATCAATAAGATGTCCTTAGTTCTCTTCATTTTCAACACATTTTTGGGAGCATTGACCTCTCAAATCTAGTCCTTCAATTCAAATTAATTTGTTATGCCTAGTAGGCATATATATTGTAGTGTTCTGCAGGATGGACTGACCATGTCATCCTGTAACAAGACTAAATAATAAATTCAGCTTAAAAAACATTTTCTTACTAATAAGATAATGTTGAAACCATTCTTTTATTTTGATCTCTGCCTTTTCATGCAACCACTTCATTTATGCTACTATGAGTGCTAGGATATTACTCACATAAAATTATTTTACGTTTTATACTAAAAATAAATTTATCTAAATGATTGCTAAATTAGTAGGACTAATCTTGATAATGATTTACAGTTGGACCTATTGGTTTGAGATTGGAAATTTTCTCTATTTCCAAGATAGTTCTTATATACTTCATGTAAAATTTCCTTATATCCTGGTTATTATATTTCTGGCAATCTGAAGTAAAACTTAAAAAATTGTAATAAATCAAAGTTCATCTCTACACACCCTCGAATCTCTTGTCTAATTATAAATAGGAGCTTGGAACTTGTATTTGAATTCCAATAATTGATATGATTGTTAGTAAAATTTTCCCAAGGCATTCACTTTATTTTCACTTGCATCTATTTGTGATGTTCACATGTTGATTCTCTTTATGATATGTCATCATGGCTATTATAAAATTAAATCAATAGGAGAGATATTAGATGTCATAGTAAACCAGAAATTTTCTGTTTATATCTGACCTTTGTATATTAACAGAAATTGCTCAGCAGACTGTTTCAATTTAATTATGAATTATAAGTTTATTATTTACCATTCTGTATCTATAAATTTAAAAAAGTTAATTTTTTTTATATCCAAATATCCATATCTATTTAACTTTAATATCAAAAGATAATCAAAATTATTTTATTATTAATTGCCTTATGTGTTTTTCATTTTATTAACTGATTCGTGTGATTTAACTATCATATTGAAAGGTTTAGAATTATTTAAAAATTAACATTGCAAATACAGTAAATTAATTAGGATTATATTTTCTGAAGTTTTCTACTAGGTGTTAATCCAAAGTGTATCAATAGAAAATGGTGAGAAAATATCTCATTTACTTCTCTTCAACATCATGATTAATACATTAAATTATAACCTTGAGATCATCCATCAATTTGCATTTTCAGTACTTTAGAATTTGACTGTGTAAAATGCTTTAAACTAGATTTTTAATGTCAATATTGAATAAACTTAAACTTTACTAAGTTTACCAAGTTTAACATTGGTCTTAATGTCACCAGTTGGATAAAACGATAGAGCTATTATTCATCTGAAAATTAATTCAAATCGTGAGTCAGTAATGTGGTCTTCTTTTCTTCTGTACTTGATGTAGGAAAAGGAAATAGTAATGTTGAGAGTAAGAAGAAGTATAAATCAAGAATGAAAAATTCACCTTTCTAGGAAGAATTTAAATGTATATTCACTAAAGACACTAAGTATGTTGTGTATTTTCACAGGTATATTGAAGAATATAATTTATATGGGGTGGAGTGGAGAGTGAATATATTTAAAGAACTGTGGATTCTTTAAAATAAAAAGTAATGTTGCAATGTAAAGTTCTAACTTTTTTCAATTTCACTTTTTATTATACCAGCCGATATATCAGAAATCAAAAATATATATTATTTTCTATGTTATTTTACTCATTACTATTTTGTCAGCCTAAAATATATTGTGATAATGTATTGTTCTTAACTTGGGTATACTGCAATACTTTTTCCCAACAAGTAGAGAATTTAAATGTTTTTGGCAGGTTTAAAATGAAAGTCCAGCCAAGAAATGAAAGTAGATATAATTATGTCAATCACTATTGCCATTCTTTTTTGACCAAAAATGTATTTTGGTCATCAAATATTATTTACTGTAAGTAATACTGGACTGTTACTCTCATTTGATAATAATGTGATATGCGTCACTAAATCCACTACCCTTTGGGACTGAAAATAAGATAGCTCTATGTAATTATCTTTCAGGACATGTTTTCAGTTATAAGGGGACCAGAAAACCATTAAGGTATATCTCTACTTTCAATTTAACTGATATCATCTCTCCTTCTATTTGTCTTAACAGTAACTTGAAGAGTTATTGCATAGTCCTTCTGCATTCTTTGTAATTCCTTTTAAATAAATACTGATCATATTTTAAACTGTATCTATAGTTTCTAAAAATTAAATGCCAAGCTTTATTTTTATACATTTCACACAAAATCTGAGAAACTCTAATAAGTTAAGGTAGGTGGAAATATAAATTCATGCCATGTTTATATTTTTATATTCTTCTAGGGAAATTTTTAACATAAGGAAACCTCATAACTACAAAAAAATTAACTTCTTTTTAAGAATGACACAAGAAAGAGAGACTGCACAGCATATGCATTAAAAGGGGAAGCGAGAGGGATTTCTATAGATAGAGGAGATATGGAGAAGACAATAAGAGAATATTATCAGTGCTACTGATTTATTTTTTTAAAGCCTAAATTTTTAAGCCTAAATTTGAATGGAGAAATGCATTTTATATTAAATGTTTGAACAGTCCTATAAGTTTAATCAAAAGTTTATATAAGTGCACATTAAAATACATCAGATTCAGATAGTTTCATATGAGAAATCCACCAACTTAAAGAAAAGCTCATCCCAACTGCACATTTTATTTTTGAGAAAAAGAGAGGACTCCTCCCAACTCAGTCAATGGGATAAACTTAATCTACTAGCAAAACTAGGCAAAGCTTCCGAGGCCAAACTCTACTTTCAGATATCAAGTTGCAAAATTTGTAAAATTTAAAAAAAGCAAATTAAGTCAACTGTAATTTTAAAGAAAATATATAATCACCACCTCCATTTAGTCTCACTTTTCAAGAGGGTATAGTTTTTAAATTATCCATAAATGTCATTTGTGACATCAATATATCAGAGCAATTTATTCTGAATGGGAAAATTATAATAGTGCCCCTTTTAAATCATACATGACATAAATAAGTCCATCAATACCACTTTTATCCAGTCATATTGGAGGCCCAAATCAGAAAAATAAGACAAAAAAGTAACTAAGGCATAGATTTTGAAAGATGTAAATAAAACACCTATTTAAGATATTTTCATTATTTAATAGTAAAACTTGAAGACTCTATAGACACGTTAGAAATAAAAGGAGGTGCCCATCAGTGGTGGATTGGATAAAGAAAATGTAGTACATATATACCATTGAATCCTAAGCAGCCATAACTAAGAACAAAATCATGTCCTATGCAACAACATGGATGCAGCTGGAGGCTGTTATAATAAGCAAAATAATGCTTGGAAACAGAAAATCAAACACTGCATGTTTTTATTTATAAGTAGGAGCTAAGCATTAGGTACTCAGAGTCATAAAGATGGCAAAAATAGACCCAGAAGGCAATAGAGGTAGTAGGGAGGGGGTTGGGCAATAGTTGAAAAACTAATTATTGGGTACTATGCTTACTACCTGAGTGATGGGACCAATTGTACCCCAAGCCTCAGTATTGAACAATATTCCAAGGCAAGAAACCTGCACATGCACTCCCTAAATATAAAAAAAAAGTGTAAATTATAAAAAACTTAAAAGGAAAGTTTGAAAAGTCAGTTGGACATACACATACCATATAAAGTCAGTTGCACCTTTTATAGTTAAAGCAAAATATTAAATAATCTATTTTTGAATTTTATACTATATACTGCAGTATTTGAGTATCTAAATTTCTTAGGAATAAATTTAACAGAAATATTAAATGTTGTATGCATTTTAAGAGAGAAAACTTGAGGTAAGGAAGAGGACTTTATTATCCAATAGAGGAAATCAGAAACTGAGTGTCAAGAATGCCATAAGAATCATCGTTAACTCTCATTCAAATAGCTTTATAGTTGTTTCATTGCATTGAGCAGAATAATGCTGCTTACATATTATGATATCTTGGTATCCCCTGTTTATCAGAAGTGAGAAAAAATAATTTGCCTGATTAGTCAGAGGTCAGAATCTGTATTGACTTTCTTCATTAAGGAGCCTACATCTGGTGCAGCAGATGCAATTGGATTTTCCACCTGAAAAAGCCGTTATCCACTGTCATTCTCCAAAATCTATCAGTTTCTGCTCTTGCTAAACTGAAGAATTGAAGGCGACTCTGATTGATATCAAAACCCCTGCATCTGTAAGGATTACTTGTTAGAACAAAATTTTTCAACTTCCTTGGGTATGTAGTGTCGACCATGATTTACTATTTTTATTTGGTGCAGAAACACTAGCATCTTCCACTTGACAGTTCTTACCATAATATAGCCTTTTCTCCAAGAGATAGAAACCTATGTGAGGATTTTTGTCAGTTGCTGGGCTATCATTTCTTATTAAACTTGAGAGAAGTGGAGGCATAATAATTGGCTGTATTTGCAGACATGCCTTCCCCCAACCTGGGGACACTGTGAAGTAAGAGACCATTCTCTCTCTCTTTCTCACTCTCTCTCCCCACCATGCCATGTGTGCTTGTCTCTGTTTCCCACTATCTTTTTTTCTAATATGAAAGAACAGTATGTAATCTAGAAATAACACGCAGTTAAAATCAAAAGATGTGTATTCTACAGCTTCTAATTTCAGGAAAGATGTCCAAGTGGTTAAATAATCAAAACAAAAATTTTAAGGTGATTAGAGAATTGTAAATTTTTTAAAAGTGGATGTAGTAGATGTAAAATTTCCTTTGCAAGCTCTTATCTTGCTTATTAAAAAGGACCAAAGGAGAAAAAGAAAGTTAGGATAATAAAAATTAGGCAGTGGGTAAGAGTAACATATTCTCTACTCTGTTTCTCCTTGAGTGATCCCAGGATGAAAGGAGTAGATCCAAGATTATCTTTTTATAGATTTGGGTGTGAGAATGAATATTAGGAACTTTCACTCACTTCTACTCCTAAGTGTGATGAAGGATAAAATTTGCAGATATGTCTAATATTTATTTCTCTGTAGGAAGAACACAAAGAAATATCCAGGTGCCATCATTTCATCCCGTCAAGGAATGTGACAAAACAGAAATTCTAGTTCTTCATTGATCTGTCCAGGTCATAGAACACAAAGTGCTGCTGAAGATGAATCAATTTCGTAAGACGTGAAAAATACCTTCCCATTGAAATGTTAGCACTTCATTGTGTCTGTGGCTGGCAGGGGCATGAAAGAATGGAATAATCATTTCAGCCAAGTAGGTTCATGAAAAAAGCCAGCCTGGATAAATACCTCACAGTGGAACAGCTGAATCAAATGTATACTTATGTTTTTAAGAAGGTATAAAATCATTTTTTCCAAGGTTATTTCTCATTTTACATTCCCAACAGTGGGGTTTTAGTTTATCCCCATCTTTGCCAATAGTTGGATGATCTGTCTTTTTTGATTTTTAACATTATAATGAGTAAGTAGTAATTTCCCATTGTATATTTAATTTGCTTATATTATTGATTAATAATCTTACTCTGTTTATTTGCCCTCCTTATAGCATCCATTCTTTGCTAAAATGACTAGTTTTATTCACTGTGTTACTTATCTCCTTACTACTGAATTCTGGCAATGCTTTCTATATTCTAGATATGTCCTTTATCAGATATATAAAATGCAAATAATTTCTTTTTTACCTTCTTATTTAATAGACTTTTTTGAAGGGTAGATTTTGGTTAAAATGATTTTCTAATTATCAATTTGTTCTTTTGTGGGTCATATTTTACGAGTCATATCTAAGGAATATTTGTCTAACTCAAGGTCCTAATTTTTTTTCTCAATTTTCTATAGGGAGAAATATCTTTTCCAGGTTTCACTTTTAGATTTACAATTCTCTCCAAATTATTGATTAGTACAAAGTATAACGTGATTCAAAGTTTACTTGTGTAAAAATGCTATGAGGCAACTATTCATTAAGTTTTTGCATAATCTGGACTTCCATATGGAAGCATTTTAAGTAACTTTAAGAATACAGTTGACCCTTGAACAACCTAGGGGTTAGGAGAATTAATCCCCTAGGCAGACAAAATCCATGTATAACTTTAAACTTTTCTAAAACTCAATGACTAATGGCTGTCTGTTGACTGGATAACATATGTTATCTACTGATAACATAATCAGTAGATTAACAGATATTTTGTGTGCTATATGTATTATATACCATATTCTAACAATAAAGTAAGCTAGAGAAAAGAAAATGAGAAAAGTCAAAAGAAAGAGAAAATATGTTCACTATTCATTAAGTGGTAATGGACCATTATAAAGCTCTTCATCCTTTATATCTTCACGTTGAATAGGCTGAGAAGAAGAGAATTACCAAATCCTTGGGGTATCAAAGGTGAAAGAGGTGGAGTGGGTGGAAGAGGAGACAGGTCACTGGATGAACTAACATTGGATATCATTATATTTTCTTGATAAATTGATATCTTTATCATTATGAAATAACATTTATTATCTTTGGTAATATTACGTGCTCTGTAATCTTTGCCTGATATTGATAGAGTCAACCCAGTTTCATTTTTAGTAGTGTTAACAAAACATAACATTTCCCCTGTTTCTTTACTTTTCACCTAGTGTGTGTGTGTTTAGATTTGATAACTGCACAATACTTGATGAGAATCCTTTGCCTCTTCCTAGAATTCCCTCTCTTGTAGAATTCTTCTCTCCAGTAATCTGTTCTGAATGCCCTTGTCACCTTGGTCTCCCTACTTTCTATCCTCTGTTTCTTTTGCTCATTTATTTGATTGGGGTAAGCTGAGGCTCCTGCTTACTACACCACATCCTGGAAAGTCTCTCATGTCAATAAGTTGGGAAAATCATTTCGTCCACATTGTTTCTTGTCTCTCAGAATTGACTATACTTTTTTGCTTGATGTCCAGTGTCTTGAAAACCTGTGTTAAGTCTGTTTTCTCTGAATTTTAGTACTTATTTTAGGTTGAAACATACATATAGTTCATGTTTCTACATTTGTTAGCAAGCAATAGAGGCCAGAGACCCAATACAATAGAAGCAATAACATGACAGTGGGTTTTTGAGAAGATAAAATATTTTAATTTCAAGTCAACTCACAAGGAGACAAGAGTCAAGCTTAAATCTGTCTCCCTGTGCTGTTTTCAAGGCAGTATTTTTATTTGAAAAAAAAAATTCAAGGACTGGATTCTGAAACTTGTAAGTGATATGTGGAAGGAAAGTGGAAGTCTAGAAAGTCCTTGGGCATAAGCAGTTATCTCTTCATGCCTCCTCATGGATTTCATTATCATGTGCAGACTTACTGGTAGTTAGTAAGAAACATGCAGTGGAAATTCTGGCAGTGAAGTCAGCAAGCTCATTCTGAGAATACTCTAGTTGGCCATATTGGTTTCAAAGGATTTTAACCAGTTTTGTTTTCTTATAACCAGAGTTTCTGCATTTCAGTAAGTTGCTTCTTTTCTTATCTGTCATCCTGAACACTCAAGAATTTCTGTTAGTGACTGGTTTATTTAACTTTTTGGGTCACAGTTTCACATCTTGTTTAGAAGTATATTTATCATCTTCTGTTCCTCTATTTCTTCACCTTTTCCTGTCTTCCATTTTTCTGAATGAGTATAATTATTAAGGAATTTTAAGTATTCTCTTACAAAGTTTAGTTATTAACTTTGGCGCTATTTCTTATGGTAGTTTTAGGATAAATGATTCATCTTTTATTTATCAGAGTAAATTTAAATATTTTACTACTTCACTTTAAAAATCAAAAGTTTATATCAGTACAGTTCTAAAGAGCTGTGATATAACTGCCATAACTCTTATATCTATAGTATCTAAATATTTCATAAATTCCTCAGTACGGTGTAGTAATGTTTCATTTAAAGATAAATGTTGATATTATTAACTGTGTCGCCACCCAAATCTCACCTTGAATTGTAATAATCTCCATGTATCAAGGGTGGGGCCAGGTGGAGATAATTGAATCATGAGCGTAGTTTCCCCCATTACTGTTCTGGTGGTAGTGAGTAAGTCTCACAAGATCTGACACTTACATAAATGGAGCTTCCCTGCACAAGCTCTCTTGCTTGCTGCTATGTAAGGTGTGCCTTTGCTTTTCATTTGCCTTCCACTATGATTGTGAGGTCTCCCTGCCTATATGTAACTGTGAGTCAATTAAACCTTTTTTCTTTACAGATTACCCAAGGTCAGGCATTTTTTTTTTTTTTTCAGCATGAGAACAGACTAATACAGTAAATTGGTACCAGGTAGTGGGTCATGCTGAAAAGATAGCCAAAAATGTGGAACTGGGTAGCAAGCGAAGGTTGGAACAGTTTGGAGAGCTCAGAAGACAGAAAAATGTGGGAAAATTTTGAATGTCATAGAGACTTGGAGGGGTCAGAAGAGAGAAAGATATGAGAAAGTTTGGAACTTCCTAGAGACTTTTTGGATGGCTTTTGCCAAAATGCTGATAGGTATATGGATAATAAAGTCAGGGCTGAAGTGGTCTCAGATGAGATGAATAACCTGTTGGGAACTGGAGTAAGGTCACACTTGCTATGCAAATAAATTGGTGGCATTTTCCCCCTGTTCTAGAGATCTGTGGAACTTTGAACTTTAGAGAGATGATTTAGGGTTATCTGGTGGAAAAATTTCTAAGTGTCAAAGAGTTCAAGGGGAAGCAGAGCAAAAAAAATTGGAAAATTTTCAGCCTGATGACACAATAAAAAAGAAAACGCATTTACTGGGAAGAAATTCAAGCCCATTGTAGAAATCTGCATAAGTAATGAGGAGTCCAATGTTAATCACCAAGACAACTGGGAAAATGTCTCCAATGCATGTCAGAGACCTTCGAGGCAGCCCCTCCCATCACAGGCCCAGAGGTCTAAGTGGGAAAAGTGGTTTCATGGGCCAGGCCCAGACACTCCCCACTGTATTTAGGGACCTAATGCCCTGTGTCCCAGCTGCTCCTGACATGGTGAATAGGGGCCAAGGTACAACTCAGGCCATGGCTTTAGGAGGTTCAGGCCCCAAGCCTCAGCAGCTTCCATGTGGTGTTGAGCCTGAGGGTGATGAGAAATCAAGATTTGAGGTTTGGGAATCTCCACCTAGATATCAGAGGATGTATGGAAACACCTGGATATCCAGGCAGAAGTTTGACATGGAGGTGAGGTCCTCATGGGGAACCTCAGCTAGGGCAGTGAGGACGGGACATGTGGAGTTGGAGACCCCACATAGAGTCCCCACTGGGATAGGTTGTAGTGGAGCTATGAGAAGAAGGCCATCATCCTCCAGACACCAGAATGATAGATCCAATGACAGCTCGCATTGTGCACATGGAAAAGCCACAGACACTCAATGCCAGCCTGTGAAAGCAGCCAGGAGTGGGCTTGCACCCTGCAAAGCCATAATGATGGAGTTGCCCAAAGTTGTGGAAGCCCACCTGCTGCATGAGTATGTCTTAGATGTGAGACATGGATTCAAAGGAGATCATTTCGGAACATTAAGGTTTAAATTGTTCACAGTATACTTCCATTTTTTAAGTGTTTATTCATACCTAGAATTTTTTCTCTTTTAATTGGTTTAGGGTATCTTCAGGTATCTGGATTTTTTTTCATTTTTTTTGTTTAGAGTTTGTGATTGTTATCTGGGTATCTGAAAGGAAACCCAAGTTCTGTCTTTTTGTTATAGACAGTAAGTCATCAGAGTGTTTTTGTCTCTTCTAAGATATAAGAAAGAAGCATTTTCAATGATTTCAAACTAAACTGTTTTATGTAAACAAACACATAATTAGAATAGGAGTAAATTATTGTGATTATAATTGATGAAGCACACCTTCAAAGTGATTACCTAAATCAGTCTAAATTAAATGCCCTGGATACTTATATTCATCATTAGCATGAAATAAAAACTTTAATGAAGAGATACACTTTATATTTTATTTTGTTTGCATAAAACAAATGACTCCTTTGAGTTTAGAAGTCCTAGAATAGTTATTATTGTTATGATAAACATTGGCAGTTTCTCTAAATGTGTAGTGACTATTAGTTATTTTTATAAAATTTGAAGTACTCACAGGCTATTAAAAAATTCTTAACATTTATGCAAACATAAGATAAATGACTTCTTTATGTTTAATATTTCCCGAGAAGAAGAAAAAAAGTTTTGAAGAATGATAGAAAGAATGGCAATGCTCATAGATCTTTGGTTGTCTCAAAGTAATGCACAGAATATTCATGATTTATGTCTATTATTATCCACAAATGATATTTCCTGCTACATATAAAAAGAGAAAATCTCTCACTTATTGGTGACCTGTTTTTACTACTCCTTCAATTTCGCTGTTCCTAAGCAACCAAAAGACCTCAGGAAAAAAGATTTGTAACACTTTTACGTATATCATACACAGTAATATTCCCCGATGTGCTCTATCCATCCAATAAAAAAATAATGTTTTTGTGTTTTCTAGAATTTACAGAACTGCCACAGCACTGTACAACACAGGTTTCTATCACAAAATATTTTATAGACATTATCATTTGAGGAGAAATTTGTTTATGTAGAAGCCAGATTATTCAATTATTTAAATCTTTTTAAAGAGAACCTGTACTGTGACAATTTAAACTGCCTTTGTCTCTTTCCTAACCTCAAGTAGTAAGAACAACCACGGTTTAAAGTCCTGCACTCTTTCCTGTACCTCCCTAATTCAGCTTTCTTTTTGTCTTACACATGCTACTTAATTATTCTCTTCTCAAATCTTATTAATAACGTCTCACCCCTTTATAAAAGAAGCAAACAAAAACCTATAACATTTCCGGCAATCATGGTTCTACTACCTAGTAGAAATGAGATCTAATTCTTGCAGTTGGGATAAATTTTAGACAGGTCTTTGTTAGTCAGTCCCCATCCAGGCCAACGCCACACATCTTTTAAGCATACCCTCTGCAACAGTGTAATTTGTTATGAGTTCCATATGTGTTTTTTTCTCTTTTCCTAATAAAATTAAGACATAATTTTGCATAAAATTTTAAGCATACAAAGAGAAAAGGCTATCATTGGAAATGTGAAGAACGGATACGAATAGTAGAGTGCTTGTGTCAGTTTTATGTTATTTTGTTTTTTAACATTTATAGGAGTATGGAAAAAAATCAGTCTCCTTGGTTAGTATCAATATAATGTTCACCTCAAAATTTTCTATTGAGATTTTTAACACTCAGAACTATCTAATAAGATCCTTTGGAAGTAGCAGATTCTTTTATGTTTTAGAAATCAAGGGAAAATTGATGTATGTGTGATTGAAATGGTGGTGTCAGAAAACTAGACATTTTCATTTGACATTGAATTTTAACAACAAATTTAAGAGGTGTTTAAAATGTACTTGTATTAGCAAATAATGAGCTCTATTGGTATCACTGATTTTCTCTTCATTTCTGATTTTCCTCTATTGTAAAATGTATCCTAATATCTGATCCCCATCCATTCCTATGCTATATTTGAAAATAAAAGAAGATAAATTTGTTAGAGTAGGTAGCTAGGCAGACGTGAGCTGGGCAGAAAACAGTCCCCCACCAGGAATATCAGGGGGCCATCAGGTGATGATCAGACAGTTGTTAAACTGTCTCTCTAAAATAACAATTGGTCACAGCTGGCACCAGGGACAGTCTCCCAATAGATAGAAAACACCTGAAGCTGGTGATCAGCAGCTTCCTGGAAAGATCTGAGCAGATGGGTGAGCAGCCTCAAGCATGTGCACTAAGAGGCAAAATGTCCAAGTTTGCCTGGCATATAACCTTCCTCTAGGAACAATTGACTGGAAAGGGAAGAACGCCTCAAGTGAACTTGCATGCAACTGAAGTAAACACACTATGCATGTGGTCCCTCCCAAGTGCTGGCAGGCTACTGTGCGTGAGGACAGCCTGCCCAAGGAAAAATCAAGGGAGGAGAGACAAAAACTTTGGAGCCACACTAGTGTATAAAACTCCAAGTCAAGAGTCAGATGAGACACTTGGATTTCTCAAGTCACCTGCTTGGCCCTCTTCCAAGTATATTTTATGTCCTTCATTCCTGTTCTAAAACTTTTGATAAGCTTTCACTCGGACTCTGAAACTTGCCTCAATCTCTCTCTTTGCCTTACACTCCTTGGTCAAATTCCTTCCCCTGAGAAGGCAGGAATTGAGTTGCCACAGACCGATATGGATTTGTTGCTGTTCACAAAATCACGCTCTCTCACTTGTGAGGCACATTATCACCAGGGAACTCTGACTCTTTACATCTAGGTATGTTCCAAGTTTAACCTTCAGTTTTAAAAATAAGTCTTAAGTTTTTCAAATTTTCTGCAAATTTCTTCAGTCTTAAATTTTACATTTTCTCTGACTCAGGGTTTGTTCAATCTCATATTTTGTATTTATACCACTCTAAAATAGTTAGGACAAAAGCTGAACTGCTATAATAAAAAGATTCCCACAAATTCACTGGTCATTGAAGAAAAACTGTGTTTATCTCTCATGTAGCAGACTTGCCACAAATGGACCAAGGCTTTGTGTTTCTTTATATAATCACTCAAGTGTCCAAGTTTCTCTCATCCATGGCTCTGTCATCCTTCAGGGCATTATTGTTGTCTGGGTGGTCAAAGAGGTGACACTACCTAATCTAGATTTCTGTTGAATAGATGGAGTAACAGAGGAAAGTAATTTAATGACCTTCTGTCCTCGGGTGTCATTAGATGAACAGAACTATACTTCTGTTCACATTCATTGGCCAAGTAAGTCTAAGAGCAAGGGAGACTAAGTAATAAAATCCCAAGGAACAGGAAAACCAATTGTGTGTGTGTGTGTGTGTGTGTTTGTGTGTGTGTGTTTGTGTGTGTGTATGTGTGTGTGTAAGGAAGAATCTGCCTTTCTGATAGATCATAGAACATATTTACCCCCTCCTGAAAGGAGAAAACCAAAGTCTCATATACCTACTGTACTTACCTTAATTCAAATATTTCAATAATTTATGAACTTTGCTATCAATTTGTATGTGGCTTTTCATGACCTTAAAATTTAAACTAAATTTGAATATATAGTGGCTCCAAACTAGTTACTCCTTCCACTATATGGTGTGCAGATAACTTTTATAAAAACAGTTAATCAAAATTGGGAATACTGGAAAGCAATTATGAGTTGATACCATCTGTAATATTTATCTGGACATTAATTATGAAAGCTTCCTATCATGCAACATAAATCTCTTCCTTAGTTTATCTGGTCACCCCTGGTTCTGCTGTCTTTTAAAACTCCACTACTCCTTTTATTTGTAAACTATTCCTTTGCTCTCTGTGAAAGTAATAAAATATAATCACTTCAATCTACTGTCTTCCATGATATTTTCTAAAGTAGAAGTTGGAAAATATGCATTTCTCCCAATATCCTTAAGGCAAGTTATGTTAGCCAGGCTCATGACTTCTTTATCACATGATTTCCAAAATTTAGCACACTTCTGTTCTGTTTACTTTCAGTCAGCATTATGTACTAGTTGTTGATGCAATATCCAAGCTTACATTTTTTGTTTGTTTACTGTGTACCCATGTGTTTCTCCTTCACTTTAATGAAAGTTATCCTGAGCCATCTCAAACAACAGACTGTTAGTTACATCCTTCATTTTATATTTGGCACCAGTGTACCTCCCATTTTTGTTGGCTTAGCAGTCTTAAGATACTTTCAAAGAGAAAGTCTTTGAGGAACAGCCACATATTCTGCTACTTTGGAAACAGAAACATGTAGATTTCTGAAGCCGTGGGACTCCAGATCTCTGAATTCCGTTTGCTCCTTTCTGTCTACTAACTTTGGCCACTTTTGGCTTGAGCTCATTTTTTTCTTTTGCTACTTTTCTGAAGCAGTAAGGAACAAATAATTACTCCTAATGTTCTAGTTCTTTCTAGACACTTTACCTAGAGCTACATGCCTGATGTGCTATGGTACCCACCAAGCCATAACACATAGGAATTATACTGAATATTTTTGCCACAGCATAAAAAGTCTCAACGATTCTTGAAGTCCAATTCCAGTTTGCAGTAGGTTTTGCCTTGCTGCCAAATCCTCAGCAAGTTCCAAGTATTTGTTTACATTTTTAGTTATACCTCCTGACTTCTAAAATCAATGTTACATTGAAGGAGTAACTACTGCAAATAAGTGTCTGAATTAACACAAATTTTATTTTTCTTTCATCCATCAGTCCTACTTTAAGGTAACTGGATTTCTTTTATTTTGGGTTTCCAACATCCTTTAGAGCAGGGTTTTTTCCAACCAGTGGTCCATAAAATCCTGGGAGTTCCTGAGACATCGTCAAGAGAGCCCAATGTCAAAATCATTTTCATAATAAGAAAACTTATTTGCATCTTTTCTGAGTTAATATTTGCTCATAGACATTGTATTCTTAACCTTCATGAATTACAACATTTAAAAAGTTTGAAATGTCAAGTATTACTTAGAATTGCCTTGATGACTCAGTAAAAACTATTGCTATTACTATTATTATATCTTGGCATTGGGTGCACATCTCTAAAACATATTTTGTGTGACAAAAGATAAATACATAGGAAGAAATTCTGTTAGTAGAGAAAAGCAAGGTTATCTCTAGGTAATATAGCTGTGTGATTTTATTTTATTTTTCCACAGACCATTATTTTTACTTGAAAAACAATTGAGATTACCAGTTTCCCACCAGGCTTATAAGAAGCTTAGAATCCCTCATGCTGTCTTAACCCATAAAGCTAAGCAAACTAAAAAATCTACTCTTCTTAGATCTCTAAAAAAGGTAAAGTCAAAGGGCAAACTCTTGCCCCCAAAATTTGAGAAACCTACAGGCCAGTACAGAAAATTACAACTTACCACAGAGAAGAAACTTTTGGGGGTAGGGAAATGGGAACCGTAATTGACAGGTTGCTGGAGGCAGAACAAGTCTGAGAGATAAAAACTCAAAGGAAACACAGTCACAGTGAGGCCCTTACTTTTTTGTGAGTTTTAACTCCTGGATCTTGACAGATTCTCACAGTGAATATCAGTAAATGAAAAAAAAAAAATCCCTTCATGCATCCAGTACAGTGAGGGAAAAAGGAACGATTTGATGTCAGCCAGAGCATTCTGTTTTTCTTCACAAGGTCTGTCCTCAGGAGGTCCCAAATAACCAGAGCCTAACCTACTGGGAATTTATCAGAGTTTAACTTACCAGAGGGGAAGAAAATAATCAATCTCCATTCCGTTCTGGTCATCCTCTTTCACCTAATGGGTAGAAGAAAACAACATAAAAAACTGAGAAGTATTTGTGAAGTTCACAGTGGCAAAGGCTCACTGATAAGACTAAGATCTAATCAATAGGACTATAGAAAATTTCACCTTTAACCTCACCTTACCACCACATTACTAAAGGTCTATTTACAGCAATTCTTTTTGCCCAGTAGCTCATGTCTGTCTAACAACAAAAAAGTACAATGCATACTAAAAGACAAAAAAGATAGATTAAAGCAGGAGAGCAAACATCAGAACAAGAAATGACATATTAGAATAATCAGACATGGAATTTGAAAGATGTATGATTAATATGCTAAGAGATCTAATAAATAAAGCAGACAGCGTGCAAGAACAGATGGGCAATGTAAGCCGAGAGATGTGAAAGACAGGCTTGGACAAAATAGGGAAGCATTTCACTGCCACACACAAAGGCAGGGGAAGAAGTCTAAAACACACTTCAGGATGAACTCCTGCCCCTTAGAAATCAAGGAGTTTATTCCCTTTTGGTATAAGAGTAGCATTTTCTGATGACCACACAGCTATATTTCAACTGCTATTAGCAACTCTAGAAAAGTTTTTGTTTTATTACATATACACTTTTTTTTTTAAGTAAATGCAGTATATAAGCATTCAGGATTGAACTCAACCTTCTGGAGCCAGCTCCTCTGGAGTAAAGCAGGAAATGTTTTTGTTGTTGTTGTTTTGCGGGTTTTGCTTTTGTTTTTAATCACCAGGCAGGTTACATTCATATGCCATGGGAATGACAATAGGCCGCCAGATAGTGATATGACTATAGATTGTAGGACTAGCTACTGACAATACAAATGGGTTCTCTTGCTTCTCATTGGACGTGACTGGCATAGTTTCTCCTTGCCCTTACTCAAGCATGTCCAAAACAAAGCACTAGCAAAAATCTGAGTCACTACTTCTCAATTCTTTGGGATAAAAATAATCTTTCCTTGGTTTATACCGAGGACCCATACCCTAGAAGTGTAATTCTAACTAGATCATATAAAGAAAGTGAGAGCAGGGGAAGAAATGGCTACATAATTATCAGAGCCACTCATTCCTATCTGCAGCTCCAAATTAAAATGCCTGTAGATGTGGTCAGTGTGATATGTACTAGGGTAAATCTGCAAAGAACCATATGGGCTGGTGAGGTGTTCCTTCGGATAGTAAGCTGACTGCTTGCTTTCACTCCTTGACCATACCCTTGGCAGCTACAGCTTGTATGGCTTCATACATGGCCTCCTTATCCTCTGGGTACTGCATATGTTTGAAGGGCTTTAAATTCTTCTCCAATTAAATTCACAGACGACAAGAATACTAGCCTGCAGACTCAGCTCTATGGTAGCTTCTTCGGAGAGACCCTCCTGATGATTGGTCATTCCCTGAAGCCTGTTTCCATGGGCTGCAATCAGTATCCCCTTCCTTAATCTGAGGAAATATTATTTCTATGTAAAAGGACATAACTCTGGCACTATTGTCTCTCAGTCTTTAACAGGGTACTAGCTTATCTTCAGAGAGATCTTCATGTCTGCAATCCTTTCTGATGTTGCTGTAGAAAGAATGGCCAGCGCTTATCGGAGATGGTAAGATGCCATAAGAGCACCACCAGATATTTATATGAACTTCATCCTACTTAACAACAGTTTCTACTTTATTGAGGTTAGTCAGGCCCCCAAAGTGCCAATCACCATAGTGCAAAACCCTTAGTACACTACTGGCAGCCACATTTGATCAATGAATCCTAGCACTGTGCAGAGTATTGGCATCACTTTCTTCTGCACTGAGGTTAGGCATAGGTCAAAGTTATATCCAGAATCTCCCTGTACCTGCCTGCCATACTTCATTTCCTCATATTCCTCAGGCTTCACATCAGAGTTGTACCACCTATTGCAATGTCTCTACAGGGTCTAGGCATTCTCCTGTACATGGTCAGCAGTGGATTCAGAATACTGTGGAGACTCTGGAATGACTTTTTAGATCCAACACCAAAGTCACGATCCCTGGAAGGAAGAGTTGATTAGTTGGACTTAATTAAAACTAAATTCTCAGTTCTGTGAAGAATACTGCTAGGAAAATGAAGGGACATATCGTAGAATGGGGGAACGTAGTTTCAAAAGACATCTGACAAAGGATTGTTACCCAAAATACGTGAAGAACTACGAAAACTCAAAAATAAGAAAACAATCTTATTTAAAAGTGGGCCAAAGACCTTAACAGATACCTCACCAAAGAAGACAGAGAGATGGAAAATAGCATATGAAATTACGCTCCACATTGTATGTCAAAGGGAAATGTAAATTAAAGAAACAATGAGATGCCACTACACACCTATTAGAGTTGCCAAAATCAAGAATACTGACCCAGAAAATCCTAGTGAGAATGCAGAGCAACAGATATTCTCATTCATTGCTTGCAAAAATGCAATATAATAAAATACAACCACTTTAAAAGATGATTTGGGAATTTTGTTTAAAATAAAAAAATAAAAAATAGAAGAACTAAACCTAAGGCCAAGGCTGTGGCTCATGCCTATAATCCCAGCACTTTGGGAGGTCAAGGCAGGTGGATTGCTTGAGCTCAGGAATTTGAGACCAGCCTGAGCAACAGGGTGAAACCCCTTTTCTACGAAAAATACAAAAATTAGGCAGGCCTGGTAGCACATGCCTGTAATCTCAGCTACTCAGGTGGCTGAGGTTGGAGGATGGCTTGAACCTGGGAGGCGGAGGTTGCAGTAAGCCAAGATCACAGCACTGCACTCCAGTCTATGTGACAGAGTGAGACCCTGTCTCAAAAAACAAAACAAACAAAACGAAACAAAACAAACAACCATAGTCTCACCATACGGTCCACTAATTGTGCTCCTTGGCATTTACCTAAAGTAGTTGAAAACGTATGTACACACATAAATCTGTATATGAATGATTTTAGCAGCTTTATTTATAATTGCCAAACTTCAGAACAACAAAGAAGTCTTTCAATATGTACATGAATAAATAAATGGTGGTACATTCAGATAATGAAATTTTAGACAGTACTAAAAAGAAAGCGGCAATGAAAAGACATGGAGGAACATTTACTGCCAATTTGAAAAGATGACATAGTATATTACTCCAACTATATGACATTCTTGGAAGGACAAATGTATGAAGATATTAAAAAGATCAGTATTGCTAGGGGTTAAGGGGTGGGAGGAATAAACAGGCAGAACACAGAGGATTTTTAGGACAGTGAAATGACTCTGTATGACATTATAAGGGTGGACATGAGTCATTATATGTTTATCTAGATCTATAGAATATATGACACAAAGAATGAAACTTAACTATGGAGTTTGGGTGATAATGATAGGTCAAAGTAGGTTTATCAGTTTCAACATTGCACCTGTTCTGGTGCGGATGCTGGCAATGGGGTATGCCACACATATGTGGGATTAGGGTATATATGAGAAATTTCTGTAGTTAGTGTTCAATTTCAATGTACTCTAAAAACAGTCTATTAAATAGCAACAACAATCAACATATAAAGATAAGTGAAGCTTGGTTATATGATAAGCATTTGTTTGAGATTAACATTTTATAAAGAAAAATGACACTACATTTTGCGAATGAACTTTCAAGCAAAATAATGAGGTTTGAAAAACTCATATATGCTTCGGTAAATTTGACAACCTTCCACACACTTAAAGGTTTTTCTGATGAGACTAGTGGAGATATTAACAAATGTGAATATTTACAACTGTCTAAGAAAATGTGTTAACATTTAGAAGGCCCATATCACCCACTAAGGCACAATTTCCCAGAAGAACAACTTGTAGCGTATCAAAATCACAGAAATATAAAGCGTAATGTAACAGAGTAGAAAAAGTTATGTGGCATGGTTTATAATCACATATCACAAATAATTTTTTAAAACTAGTACTTGTCAAGTTTTGATAGACTACCAAAAACATTGACAATGATCTGAAAAGACTATTAAAATCTTTCTTTTTTTTTGATTACATATTTGTGTGAGGCCAAATTGTTTTTCATATACTTTCATCAAAATAATAATAAATAATAAGTTAAATAAATAATCAGATATGACAATGCAACTGCCTTCTATGAAATCAGATTGATTAATGTTTGTAAATTGGTGCTCCTCTTCTTACCAATTGTATTTTGTTTTGGAATATAACTATTCATCATAAAAATGTACTATTTATTTTAACATGTAATGAGTTCATTGCTGTTTGCAATGAATTCATAAGCTCATATTTTAAAAGATTCTCAGTTTTGATTTTTAATGTTTAAAATGTTAGTAGGTATGACACATATAAACAAACTCTGGAGGCCCTCAATAATTTTTAAGAGTGAAAGAAATCAAAACATGGAGAAAATGTGTGTCATTTGTATGGTTGTATCTAATTAACATATCTTCAGGCTACTGTTGTGAAGGGAAAATGGAGCATGGAATAAGCATGCATTCTATCTTAAAGCTGATGGTTTCATGTGTTTATATACTTTGGTAAGAAGAGAGCCCAAGGCTATCTCTGAACTAGGATATGTATTCTGGTTGAGCATCCAAATCCAGCTATGAAGAAGCTATTATGAAGAATTCTAATGAGTAGCTATCACTATCAAACTCTTTGCCATAATCTGACACAATAGAAAAATAACAATTTGAGCCCCCTGATTAGATTATATTCACCATTCACACAAATGTGTTAGTAGATAAAGCAGCTATTTTTTATGATTCCATAGGAGAAGTTGAAGAAGATAGTTGTGGAAAGTTGCAAACATAAACTAAGATTAGGTATTTATCATCTCTAAACTTCTCTATTGGCTCTCCAGCCAGAAGACTATATCTGTTCTTGCCTCTTTGATTTTCAGTACCTGGTCATATTCAGTACCTGCTTTCTTTGATCAGTGTGAAGGTTAATTTTGGGTGTCAACTGGTTGTGCCATGGTTCCCTGTTCCTAAGTCTCCTATTTTATTGGACTATGGATTTCCAAAGCCTCCACAATCACAAGAAGCCAAAACCTTAAAATACTTATCTCTCTCTACACACACACACACACACACACACACACACACAGCACACATCCTGCTGGTGCTGTTTCTCTGAAGAACCCTAACCAATGCAATCGGTGACTACTTTTTGATCCCCACCCCTAGCTCCAAGTTCTTTTCTCATTCTTCTTTATAACATTTTGATTACCTCTCCTCCTACTCTCAGATGGTAGAGTAAACCCTTCAATGTATTTGACAAACACTGGATTCCCCTTAACATGATCCACTTGGAGGAAAATCTGAGTTACAGAAAAAAAGTTATGGCAAATTTTTACATACACAGGCTTTGCTCTGAGATTAAAAGTTGCTCAAATCTTAATATTTTTGTGGTTATGATTTACAAATATTGGAAAAATATTTTTATAATTGAGGAAAACCTAATTATAATATTCCATGTTGCCAGATTAAAATTTAGAGATTTTATTTTAAAGGGGCTAAAAGTTTGCAACATTCAAGATTTTCAAACAACTTTAAAAATCATATAGAATGGATACATGTAAAAATTTTATCTGTGACTTTCAAATACTTAGCCAAAAATGTGCTCCAGAACATTATTTATTCTTCATTTATTGTCATAAACATGTTATGCAAAATATGCGAATGACATTATCTTGTATTTTCATTCATTAATTTATGTCATGGTTAATATTGAGTTTAATTGGATTGGATTGAATGATGCAAAGTATGGTTCCTGGGTGTGTTTGTGATGGTGTTGTCCAAGGAGATTAACATTTGAGCCAGGGGACTGGGAGACACAGACCCACCCTCAATCTGGCTGGGCATCATCTTAATCATTCGCCAGTGCAGCTAGGATAAAATAGGTGGGAGAAGATGGAAGAGCAGACTGGCTGGGTCTTCTGGCCATCTTTCTGTTGTGCTGGATGCTTTCTGCCCTTGAACATCAGACTTCAAGTTCTTTAGCTTTCGGACTGTTGGACTTACACAGGTGGTTTGCCAGTGGCTTTTGAGCCTGTGACAACAGTTTGAAGGCTGCACTGTCATCTTCCCTATGTTTGATGTTTTGAGGCTTGAACTGATTTACCACTTGCAGATGGCCTATCGCAGGACTTTACCTAGTGATCCTGTGAGTAACTATTTCTTAACAAATTCCCTTTTGTATATATACATGTCCTGTTAGTTCTGTTCCTGTAGAGAACCCTGACTAATATGCTTTGGAATTCTCATTGTGTGTGTGTGTGTGTGTGT
>CAUYLG010049458.1:0-21874 GCA_963573385.1 Cacajao melanocephalus | reverse complement strand
TTATTTTTTTTTTTAATACCGGGCTTTTTTTTTGTTTTTTTTTTTTTTTTTCTGGGTGGGCCGCGCCCACTTTTTTTTTTTTTTTTTTTTTTTTTTTTTTTTTTTTTTTTTGACATAGAGTCTCACTGTCGCCTGGACTGGAGTGCAGTGGTACAGTTTCGGCTCATTGCAACCTCTGCCTCCTCAATACTCATGCCTCAGCCTCCTCAACAGCTGGGATTACAGGTGCCTTCACCATGCCTGGCTAATTTTTTGTATTTTTAGTAGAGACAGGGTTTCCCGTGTTGGCCAGGCTGGTCTTGAACTACTGACCTCAAGTGATCTACCTACCTTGGCCTCCCAGGCATGAGCCACTGTGCCCGGCCCCTTCTTTTTGATAAGATCACAAATAAGGTCAAAAGCAATACTCAAATTTTTTGGGGATTAGGATCCTTCTGAAAATCTGATGAAAGGTATGGATCTACTTTGCAGAACAATAAAAATACAAACACAGGGGTTTTCATTTTTTATTTTTTAACTGCAGTTTTAAGAAAGTTCAGTAACTCTCACTGATAAGATTTCTTGTTCTAGTGTAGACCGATGTGGGGGTTCTCCCTGCAGGGGTACTGTGTTGCACTTTGACCCTGATTCCTAGGATTTGGAAATAGCTCAATTTTGACTTTATAGTGTATTAAATGGATAGATATCTTATTAAGATTTTATTTACCCTTTTATCTTGAAGCATTTTCTTAAAAATCATTTATATATGTGGTACTCAGTTGTATTCTGGTAATTAAAAATTTTATGTCTGTTTTTCTACTCATCATGGTATCTGCTGATTAATGACATTTGTGAAAGTTAGGATTCCGTGTTGTTAATATTTAATGTGAATTTGCTCATTAAATATTATATCAGATAGCTTATTAAAATATTATTTAATAAAAGCTGGGTGTGGTGGCTCCTGCCTGTAATCCCAGTACTTTGGGAGGCTGTGGCAGGCAGATCACCTGAGGTCAGGAGTTTGAGACCATCCTGGCCAACATGGTGAAAACCCGTCTCTACTAAAAATACAAAAATTAGCTAGGCATGGTGGTGGGTTCCTGTCTTCTCAGCTGTTTGGGAGGCTGAGGCAGGAGAATCTCTTGAACCCAGGAAACAGAGGTTTTAGTGAGCCAAGATCATGCCATTGTAATTGCTGGGTGACAAGAATGGAGCTCTGTCTCAAAAAATATATATATTTAATATATATTTACTTCATTACTTTTCTTCAAAAGAAGGATTAACCTTAAAGATACAAAGGTGTATTCTGTTGTTAAATGCCAGTTATAAATGTCTTTTGAATTTCTTGGATAAGAAAACAGTAGAAATAATAATAAAGTCTTTTAATGTTAGAAAACTATGAAAATGTGTTATCTTCGAATTATGGGATATTCCCTTCTCAGCAATTTTACCAAATATATGTACTGTTATTAAAAGTAAAACAATTGATATGGACCACTTTTAACTAAAATGAGTCATAGGAAATTAGTTGTTAATAACTAGTTGTGTGGTAAATGGAGTTTTAATTATTTTAAGGAAAAAGAAACAAAGACTATTAGGATCTCCAGGCATGGATTTGTTATTGCCATGAGGTTGGTGGCATGAATAGAAAGATCAGTTTTTCCTGTAAACGTTAATAGACACTGGAGCTTTTAACTTCAACTTCATATAATTCCCTTTTTATCTTTTAAAAACACATCTGATTGTCAGAGGAATTCTGTAGGAAAGAAATTGTGAAGGATTAGAAACTGTTCTTTGTGCATTTAAACTGTCATTCTGTGGTTGCTTAATTGCCATATAGAATAAGAATACAAGATTAAAAAGGTATTTAGTTTCTTTAGCTGTTACAAATCCCAAAGAACTTTTGACTATGTTAATTTCTTATGGCTCTAACATTTCTGCGTTAATATTTTACATATCTAATGTAAATCAGTGGTATATTGTTATTATTTGTTCAATAACCATTTGTTTAGTAACTTTATTAAAAAACTTTTTTTTTTTTTTTCCACCTGAGTGGACTGAGTCTGCAGGGCCTGGCCCCTTATCCTTCCCCGCCCATAACTTTTTAAAAAATCCAGAATAATCACTCAGGACGAGGTGTCAAGTATTTATTTATTTGTTAGTATTAATTTTCTTTTGAGACAGAGTCTTGCTCTCTTGCCAAGTGGTATGATCATGGCTCACTGCAGCCTTGACCTCCTGGGCTCAGTTGGCCCTCTCCCACCTCAGCCTCTTGAGTGGCCACCACCTCCAGCTAATTGTTTAATTTTTATAAGATACAGGGTTTTGCCATGTTTCCTAAGCTGGTCAAGTATTTATATTAAACTTGCTTAAAGGATTAGACTCTGAAAGATCAATTTAGAGATTGTTCTCTTGATAAAGACATTTATAGAAAAGGAAGGAGGTACAGTCATGCATTCTGTAATGATGTTTAGGTCAGTGACAGAATGTGCCAGTGGTACCATAAGATTTTTACTGTACCTTTTCTATATTTACTTATTCAAATACTTAGCGTTGTGTTACAGTTGCCTACAGTATTCAGTAGAGTAACATGCTGTACAGGTTTGTAGCCTACGAGCAATAGGCTATATCATATAACCTAGGTAGGTTGTAGGCTGCGCCATCTAGGTTTTTGTAAGTACCCTCTGTTTGCACAGCAACTAAATCACATAAAAATGTGTTTCTCAAAGTGTAGCCATGTTGTTTAGCCACACATGACTGTATAGTATTGAAATGTGTGACTAAAGATTATTTGGCTGCGTTGGGTGGGAAGCTTTCTGGAGGATAACTCATTAACATCTGTGAAAATTGGTCAAGTATTTTATCAGGAGTCCTAATTATTTTTTTAGATGAAGCTAAGAAATTTTATAAAATAAGTTTAACCCAGGTCATATTTAGGAACAGATTTCTTTTCTCGTTGTTATTATATGTTGGGTTAGGTTCTGTAGGAGAAAAGACTGTGGAAAAGAGGGTTCTTATACTTTATATTCTTACACTTTGGCTGGAAAGACAAAATACACTCAAAAATTGGTGAGTAGCTAAAAGAATTAGAGGAAATAAATTGTTCAACACTTCATTGGAAGTGAAGAAAGTCAAAACCAAATAGCAACACTGAACAAAAGCAAGCTCCTGTAATTTAGACAAAGCAGATGCTGTATCATTGAGCCAGTCATCCAAAGTTTTTTCTTGACTACACAAATATATCATTATGATGAACATCAAGTTTTATGCAAAAATATACTTAATATTTATGAAGTGTCAATAAAGCTCTAAACCAGTCTATATACTTTTCTGCATCTACATTTGCCATCATGCAGTTATGATTTTTGGTTGCTAACAGCATTCCAGCCTGAGGCTGTAAGTTTACTTGTCTGTTATTCAGTCTTTCTAATAATCTTAGCTGGGCATCGAAACTCAACCAATATTTTGATACCTTTTCTTAGTTCTCTAGTATTCCTCCAGTCTCCTAAACATATAAACATTTTTCTTCTGTATATCTTCTACTTACCCTTAGAAATTCAGCCCAAACCTCACCTCCCATGTGATAAATTTCCTAAAACGCTGTCTCCCTAACTGGATTTCACACTGCTGCTCCACACTTGGCAAGAATAGCAAGACATTCTCTGTCTGTCTTTCTATAAGCATTTATCTCACTGCACTTAAACTAGACTTCACTTTCAGCCTTTCCACTAGTTTATAAGTACCTTGAGGGCAGGGAGAAGTGAATCCTCTTTGCACTGTGCACAATGCCTTGCTAACGGATACTAGAAAAATGGAAATCCAGAGAAAAGTATGACAGGAGGCTGGGCACAGTGGCTTACTCCTGTAATCCTAGAACTTTGGGAGGTTGAGGCAGATGAATCTCTTGAGGTCAAGAGTTGCAGACCAGCCTGGCCAAGATTGTGAAACCCTGTCTTTAATACCCAAAAAAAAAAAAAAAATTAGCTGGGCATGGTGGTGGACGCCTGTAATCCCAGCTACTTAGAAGGCTGAGGCAGGAGAATTGCCTGAACCCGGGAGGTGGAGGTTTCAGTGAGCTGAGATAGCGCCACTGCATTCCAGTCAGGGCAGCGGAGTGAGACTCTGTCCCTCCCTCCAAAAAATGAAAAGTATGACAGGAAAAACATGACCCATGATGTTGTTAACAAAAAAGACTCATAACACCCATGTTAACATGATCCTTGAAGTTGTTTTGCTGTGCACTTAAAAGAAAAGTTGATACCAGTGTACCACAAGTTCCTGTCCTGCTTTCTTTACCTAAAATTATACCAAAAGCAACTTCTCATTTTTAAAATGTGTTTTTCTAGGCCTGGTGTGGTGGCTCACACCTGTAATCCCAGCACTTTGGGAGGCCAAGGCGGGCGGATCATGAGGTCAAGAGATGGAGACCACCCTGGCCAACATGGTGAAAACCCATCTCGACTAAAAATAAAGGAATTAGCTGGGTGTGGTGGCATGTGCATGTAGTCCCAGCTACTCGGGAGGCTGAGGCAGGAGAATCGCTTGAACCTAGTTGGCAGAGGTTGCAGTGAGCTGAGATTGCAACAGTGCACTCCAGCCTGGTGACAGAGTGAGACTCCATCTCAAAACAAATTTTGTTTTTCTAAATATATATTTTAAGAATGTATTTACTTGTTCTCTAATGAGTTATGTATTTTTTACTCTTACAGTGTTCAAGCAACTGTCACCTAATTTCCTGGGATCCATTAATTTTCTGTTTTGTTGTTTTTTTTTAATGCTCTCTCAGCAGAATCAATGTTCTTTTTAAAATACTGTCTCTAACTTTTGATCTGAACTGAACCTTTGTTGTTCTCAAGGTCTAAGTCAGGTGCCACCAAACCCTTCCATATTATTCCCAGACCTGGTTACTTTTGATTTTTCAGCAGTGCTTTAAATACATCTCCTATTAGCTCGATGTGGTAGCATATGCCTGTAGTCCTAGCTAGCCAAGAGGCTGAGGTGAGAGGATGGATTGAAGTTGGGAGGTGGAGGCTGCAGTGAGTTGTGATTGTGCCACTGCGTTCTAGCATGGGTGACAAAGTAAGACCCTGTCTCAATAAAATAAAGTATATATTCTATGGTATTTATCATATAACTCATTTATGATGACAGTGTAGGTGAAATGAGGAATCATATCAAATTGGTTTGGATTGCTGTGTGGTATCTCCTATCTGTTATGTTCTGTCTCAGTATCAGCAGACCCATTATTTAAAAAAAAAAATCTGTCTACTGTTTGTGTCTTCTCTGTGGTGCTAGGTCCATATGGATGCTGAGATTACTGATATTGGTTTGATTGTTCCTTAGTCACCTTTTGCCTATATTTTGAAATTCTGAGATTCTGACTTTGATTTAATTTTAGTTTAAGACATTACTGATTTATTCTCTGATGATCTTGTTTTTTTCTTTTAGAATTACAAGCAGAGGCTAGGAGTAGTGGCTCATACTGTAATCCCAGCATTTTGAGAGGCTGAGGTGGGAGGATTGCTTGAGCCCAGGAGTTTGAAGCCAGGCTGGGCAGTATAGTGAGGCCCTGTCTCTCCAAAAAATAAAAAAAATTAGGCTGGGCATGGTGGCTTACGGCTGTAATCCCAGCACTTTGGGAGACTGGGGTGGTTGGATCACTTGAGGTCGGGAGTTGAAGACCAGCCTGGTTAACATGGTGAAACCCCATTTCTACTAAATATACAAAAATTAGCCAGGCATCGTGGCAGGTGCCTGTGATCTCAGCTACTCAGGAAGCTGAGGCAGGAGAATCGCTTGAACCCAGGAAGTGGAGTTTGCAGTGAGCTGAAATCATGCCATTGTGCTCCAGCCTGGGCAACAAGAGCGAAACTTTGTCTCAAAAAAAAAAAATAGCCCAGTGTAGTGGCACATACATGTAGTTTTAACTACTTGGGAGGCTGAGACAGGAGGATTGCTTGAGCCCTGGAGTTTGAGGTTGCCACGAGCAATGATCGCACCACTGTGCTTCAGTCTGAGTGACAGAGCAAGACCCTGCCTTAGAAACAAACAAACAAAAAACAAGCAGAGAGGCCGGTTGCAGTAGCTCAGGCCTGTAATCTCACCACTTTGGAAGGTGACGGCGGGTGGATCACTTGAGGTCAGGTGTTCGAGACCATCCTGGCCAACATGAGGAAATCTTGTCTCTACTAAAAATACAAAAATTAGACTGGCATGGTGGCACGTGCCTGTAGTCCTGGCTACTTGGGAGGCTGAGGCAAGAGAACTGCTTGAATTCAGGAGGTGGAGATTGCCATGAGCCAAGGTGATGCCACTGCACTCCAGCTTGGGTGACAGAGTGAGACTCTCTCCCAAAGAAAACACACACACACACACACACACACACACACACACACACACACACACACGGAAAGAGAGAGAGAGAGAGAGAGAGAGAGAAACCATAATGATTACATACGGAGAATGAGGGCAGCCTTGAGTATGTAACAATTGACATTGGCAAAATTGATCCAGAAATAAATTTTAGCTTTGCCTTTTGCCATCTTTCTCTCATAAGTTTCAGACTTTTTCATCTGAAATTTGCTAGTTTTGAGAGTTAGCTTAGATGCTATATGGAATGTTGGTAATGAGAACCTGCCTCTAGATTTACTTGCCTAGCCTTGACTGCTCTCCTGAGCTTAGAATCATATATTCAACACAGTACTTATTATTTCCATCTAAGTATCTAATAGGCATCTAAAACTACTTGCGATTACCCCTTTCCTTTTGTCTATTCTGCCTCTAATCCTGTCTCACAGTAATACAGGTTGAACATCCTGATCCAAAAATATGAAATGCTTCACAATCTAAAAGTTATGGAGTGCTGACATGATGCTCAAGGAAAATGCTCATTAGAGCATTTGGATTTTGGATTTTTGGATTAGGGATGCCGAACTGGTACAATGCATATCTTCAGAAATAAACAAAAACTGAAATGCTTCTGATACCAAGCATTTTGGATTATGAATACTTTCTTTTCTTCCCACCTAATCTTTCAGGCCATAAACTTAAAATCCACCCAGCAATCCAAAGCAATTTGATATTCATAAGCTATCACTGTCAAGTATACTGTATAATTTATTTAAATATTATGGCAGTTATTTCAGCTAGACTATAAACTCCAGGAATGCAGGGATTTTAGTCTTTCTTACTCACTGATGTATCCCATGCTCTTAGAACAGTGCTTGGCATAAGGTTCTCAATAAATATATATTAAATGAATGAATGAGTGAATCAGTCTACATTCCTTTCTGTCCCATCTGCTCAAATTATCTTGTTACTACTGTGTTCTAAGCCACCATCAGTTGTGGCCAGGATTATTGCAGTAGCTTTCTTTTGTTGTTTTTAAGAGACAGGATCTTCCTATGTTGACCAGGCTGCAATGCAATGACTTTTCACAGGCATGATGATGGTGCCTTGCAGCCCTGAACTGCAGGGCCTCTTGTCTTAAGCTCCCAAGTAGCTGGGACTATAGGTGTGAGCCACTGTGACCTGGCATGATGGTAGCTTTTAAGTAATCTCTCTGCTTCTGTTCTTGAACTTTTCAGTTCTTATTCTTACGGAGCAACCAAAATGATCTTTGGAAAACATCAGATCTTTTCATACTCCTGCTTAAAACTTCCACTAGGTTCCTTCTCACTCATGTTAGAATAAAACCCAAAGTCCTTATCATGCCAACAAGGACTTAAATGTGTGTTGTTTAAGCTGTTAAGTTTGTCATTTATTTCTTAATTCAAATAACTGATAAATTACCTAGTCACAGCAGTGATACCCTGTTGATATTCATTGGTCCCCCTCATTCTTCAGAGGAGGGAATTATTCAAGATGTGTACACCAGGTACAGGTATACTGAGTTTCTGAGTCCACCCTCGGCCAGGTGTGGTGTCACGTGACTGTAATTTCAGCACTTTGGAGGGCTGAGGCAGGTGGACTCCTTGAGTCCAGAAGTTTAAGACCAGCCTGGGCAACATGGCAAAATCTTCTGTACAAAAAATAAAAAATTAGCCAGGTGTGGTAGCAGGTGCTTGTAGTCCCAGCTACTCAGCAGACTGAGGAGGGAGGATCACTTGAGTCTGGGAGGTAGGTGGAGGCTGCAGTGAGCCGAGATGGGCCCACTACACTCCTGCCTAGGCGATACAGACCCTGTCTCAATAAAAAGAGTTTGCCCTGTGACCCTCAAGGATTCACATATGGTTTACTTTTTGTTAACCTTTGATACCTAGACATTTTTGGAAGTGTTTCTTTCTTATTCATTTATTTTTTAATTTCTTAGTAATTGTTACTGATCCTCCAATGTTAACATTTTCTTGTTTCTGTTGGACAGTTACTAAATAAGAAAAGCAACTCTCAGAATTAAACCCAGTGCTGACGAAGTCCATAGTAGAACATAAATGGTGTGTGTTTGCTTGAGTTTTTAATTATTATTTGAATCATATGGAATTATCTTTTCTTTTTTAAGGTTAAAATTTTTTTGAATATCTGGAATTCTGGAATTTCATGTAATTCAACCTATTAAATATAGGTAAGAGTAGAGCAAGGAGGAATGCCATTTTCTTTCTCTTTTTTTCTTAGTGGTTGGGGATTTGCAATGATACTAACAGAATTCGAATAGTGTCATGTGTGAGTAAAACTTGCTAGTATCCACTGTAGTGCTCCTTTTAGTTAAGCAGACCAGCTCTTATTTAGTTCCCAATATCTGTAGATTTTGGGAAATAAATGATGTGAAGGAAGAACTAGGATGATACAAAGTATTAGTAAAGGGAATGTCTTTACTTATCTATTCTGCTGCTTGATGAGCATAGAGTATAGAAATTACCCATGTAAGAAAAGCTTTGGGATCCTTCCAGACTACCCAGAATTGAACTTCGTCATTTCCGTGTATGAGTTGCAGCTGCTGAAATGTCTTTAGATGACCTCACTAAATAAACTTTATCTGGGGATTAAAAAAGTAAAGGATGCCTCACACATAAACCATGTGTCTTTTACCTTTATGTGAATCATTTGTTGCTGAAAAATTTACTTGATAGGAATGCTGGAGTTTCCTGTTATCTTTTTAGTAACTGATTAATTACTTTTAAAAGCAGTATGTTTTTATTATTCATATGATATATACAATAAAAACATAGTGCTTTGTATGTGTTATATTTAACAATATATCTATATTCAGTCAATGCCTATTTATGTAGAATCTAGTCACAAATTTATATCTGAGTATTTATAGAAAGTTTGGCCAGGTGTGGTGGCTTATACTTGTAAACCTGGCACTTTGGGAAGCGGAGGTAGGAAGATCACTTGAGTCTCAGAGTTTGAGACCAGACTGGGCAACATGGTGAGAACTTGCTCTACAAAAAAAAAAAAAAAAAAAAAAAACCCAAAAAATCAAGAAAGAAAAATTACTGGACATGGTGGCATGCACCTGTAGTCCCAGCTCTACTCGGAGGCTGAGGTGGGTGGATTACTTGAGCCTGGGAGATAGAGGCTGCAATGAGCTGTGATCACACCACTGCACTCCAGCCTGGGCAACACAGTGAGACCCCATCTCTTAAAAAAATTCAAAAAGTAAGTTTATATTTGATGATGATCATGAGATAACCCCTATAGCCATGTCTACACTTTGGCTGCCTGTGTATTTAGTATACCAATATATGATTTATTTGGTTGTACTGTGTTTGGGAAGTCAGGACAATTTCATGTAGAAAGCCTTATTTTTGGTTACTCTTGAAAATTTTGAAGAAGTAGCACTGCTTGTTTGGAATTTCTGCATGGCAGTACTTGACTGCAGGAGAGTATCTCAGTATCTGCTGCCCTCTGGGAAGTGACCATTCTCTATGGTTTTCCATAGTCCTTAATTTCTGTGGTTTATATCTGGCCAATTTTTTACCATTTTCCCATTATGTTTCCTCCAGGGGGTATTTCCCTTGCTCTGGAGTCATGTAAGAATGATCATATTAAGGAAACTTTGTTTTGCACGTTTTATTTATTATTTGAAAATTGTGGTTTATGTATTATAGTTCTTGATTGGCCAGAATGTAATCAAATCCAGTAAGTTAGTGCTAGATAAATAAACTTTATATCTAATGACTAATCTTAATTTGCATGATCCTTATGGTTTACCTTAAAATATTTAAAAGATCCTTCAAGTTAATATTGGTCAGCAACCACCAAATATCATTAATTGTATAGATCATTTTTTGGTGGAAATCTTGAATGAAAATTCACTAGTTAGCTGAAGTTTTCAGAGTCAAAATTTTAGAGCTTTTCTTTCTTGCAGCAGTATTTCCTTTTAAGTCTTCTTTCTACTCTGCAGAGTAATAGTGTAATACCAGTGTAAGTGATATTTTATCACAGTTGTTAGTAGTTTGCTTGTTTTGTCTTCAATCTTGTTTTTGAGGTAGGTGGTGTAGAAGAGGATTAAAGTACACATTCATAAAAGTACTTAAAACTTAAAGGTAGAATTTAACAGATAATTTTAAAGAAAAAAAAAGTTTTAAACCAGTTTTAAAAAATCACTGTATGGGACGGTATGGTGGCTCACGCCTGTAATCCCAGCACTTTGAGAGGCTGACACAGGCAAATCGCTAGGTCAAGAGATCAAGACCATCGTGTCCAACATGGTGGAACCCTGTCTCTTCTAAAAATACAAAAATTAGCCAGGTGTGATGGGGTATGCCTGTAGTCCCAGCTACTTGGGAGGCTGAGGTAGGAGAATCGCTTGAACCCAGGAGCAGGAGGTTGCAGTGAGCCAAGATCGCGCCACTGCACTCCAGCCTGGCAACAGAGTGAGACTCTGTCCTAAGAAAGGAAAAAAATTATATGACCTTTTCTGTCATAATTTCTTCTCTCCCCAGAAATAATACTGTCTGCCTTTTAAAAGTCATTTCCTAGTTCTCTTTATAGTATTCCTTAACATGTATACTTCTGCTGACTAATATGGTCAAGTTTTGACTGTTTTGGATATTTGGATAAATGGAATCATACTTTCGTGTTTGTCTTAATCTTTTACTCAGTACCAATTATGAGGGTCATCTAAATTGTGTTACACTAGTTTTTTTATTCTGTTTTTGTATAGGAAAATTTTCTGTGTATGAAAATTTCATTATTGATCACTTAATGAACAATTGGGTTGTTTCCAATTTTTGGTTATTAAAACAATGTAATGATGAACATTTTTGTACATGTACCCTGGTGCACATTTTCTTTATTTTCTCCCAGATATATACCTAGAAGTGGAATGTCTGGGTTATGACTGTTTCCAAGCTTACCAGTTAATGCCAACTTGCTTCCCAAAGTGGCTGTACCAGTTTGCATTTCTACCAGCAAGAGAATAAGAATTTTGGAAGCCCCACATAATTATCAATGCAAAAATATAGTATCTGTAAGAAACAAAACTTTTCTTGGGCATATTTTCTTTTAAACGTAATAAGCAGTACTCACAAACACATGTTGTACTACAAGAAATGGTTGATTTGTTTTGCTTACGATTAATATTAATGAAAAGAGAACAATTTATTTAGTTTTGGAGGTAGTTAAGTAGTTGCTGTTATCAGCTATTCTGAGCTCCCTCCCAGCCTTCATGGTTAGCAATATCTTTCAAATAACAGGAAAACGTAGTTGTTTTCTTTGCATGAAAACTTCTTGCTCTACTACCTTTAAAGAAGATGGATATCAACAGTATGACCTGAAATTGAACATGTTAGCCAGAGAGAAGAACCTTTAGCTAGAGAGCAGACGATTCAGTAATTATTAATTTAGGAATATTTTGCAAGAGGTATTTAAATTTTAGTGTAAATTTGATTTTTATCTATAACAATTTTGTTAGCCTTTGTGCCATTTCTTTGGGATAATATTTTGTTAACTATTTCTATTTTATATAATTTCTAGTTAAAGATGGTATACCTTTTTCCTTGACAGAGACAGTAAGCCCTGTAAAAATACGTTAAAAGCAAATATGGGATACCTAATGCACTGTGACATATGTAATAGGGGATCTTATTTGAATTGAATATAGCCCAGTGAAGCTGAGAGATTTTTATCATATGTAACATCCTGTTTCTAGGAAGAATTTCTTAGAAATTCTAATTCTTCTATTATTTTGATACAGACTTATTTTCTTTGGCCTACTTTTATTAGTAGACATCCCCAAATTTGGGAAGATGTGCCCTTCTAGAATATCTGATACCAAAGGATTACTAGTTTGGCAGAACTATTTAGGAGTAGCAAAGGATGCATACCATAGGCATATGCCCATGAAAGTTATTTTTCATTGGTGTTTCCTTTAAGCAAACTTTTTATGTAGCAAGAGCATAGCACTTTTGGCTTTGGCAAAATGCCTTTTTTCTTTCTCTCAAACATTTGTGTTTTATGGTGCAATATGATAGTTTTCAGACAAACCAATGAATACTAATTTTATATGTAATGATTTAAATTGTTCTTTCAGTATTCTTTAGTATATGTCAGTACCTCTTTATATCTCTGTAAGAAACATAGCTTACAGTCTTTACAGTTCTGAAGATGTATTTTTCCTTTATTATTCCCAATTATTTCATATATTTATTTCTATTGATACCAGTGTACATGTTTATATTTTTAATATATTTAGTTCAGTTATGTTACTTCATTTTCCCATTGGTTGCTATTTCTAGCTTTTTTTGCTGTCATCTGAAATGATGCTGGATATGTCTTTAAGTTTCTAATTTTTGAGGTGAAATTTTTGTTTAGGGTGTATACTCTATAGTGAAATAATTTTGGGGTTATGGTTTTGAAGCACTTTGTGACACATTGCCCTGTAATCCTGGGAACATAGTAAGGTAAACCCATTCATAGTGTCTTATCTATGTCTTGTTTCCCTAGATCCCTGCCAGTAATGGGGCAAAGATTTTTTTTAATTTTACTTTTGTTAGTTTAATTGATAAACATGTAATGTATTTTAATATTTTTGTCAGTAGTATTTAAAAACTTTACTATGATTTATTATGGACAAATTTTATATTTAATTTTGTATCAGAATAAATCAGAAAACTGGTCTAAGATAGATTTTATATAGTTAACTTCTTTGCTCTCCTTTTGTTTTTACTTTATTTCACTGCAAAATTTTTCCAATGTTAAAAATGTGTATTCATATTCAGGTTTTACTTTAGCAAAATATCAAAATAATTTATTCTAAAACATGAGAAATAATATAAATTAGTAAGCTTTGTTGGTAAGAAATTTGCTTATAAAAACTCTTTATTTCTGTTTATTAATTTTCTAAAGTATATGTTTAAATAGCAATCCAACTTTTCTCTTTTGAAAAATTTCCCTGGTGAGATTTATATATGCTGTAACATTTCATGGTAAACTTTATGCCCTTATAAAATGTAATAGTCACTCAAAATTGGAAACAAAAATTTTCTAAGAAAATCATAATCAAGTTATTTAAAAAACAAGTAATGAAACTAGATACAATTATTTTAAGTCATAATCGTTGGTCATATTGTGGCATCATTTATGTGTCTTTTAACCTGTAAGCTTTTGATTCTTGTTAGTTATGTGTAAGTCCATTTTATTTCAGTATTGGGATGAGGTAGCTGATATTGAAGATGTTTATATCTATTTAGAGTTTAAGTGATTTGCAGGCTAGATTACCAGGGATTAGATTTTCTTCATACCTTTTGACTGAGTGAATTCTAGGCCGTTTTCCTTTTTCCTTGGGCAGAGTCTTTAACTTTATGGTAAAATTCAGAAGACTAAGAACTGAAAATATGTCTAATGATGAATTTTAGCATTTCGAATATAGATAGCAATTGTCATTAGTTCCTATTTACCAATAAGGAACAAACATTACTATGTCAGGAATTTGTTTTAATATTTTTATACCTGTATTTCGACATAGATCATTTGTTGTCATAGTCTTATATATTTTATGCATTTAATAACATGATTCTAAGAAGAAGTCCGTATTTTATGCTAGATTGGCAAAGGGTTCATGTTCCTTTCAAATTTAAGAACTACTGCTTAAGGAGAATGGCTTCTTTCATGTTAGCAGTAGACAGAACTGCCCATCATTCATGGAAGTTTACAAAACCATCAGTGTTAGTCTGGATTAGACTATGAGAGGGAGGAGCTGGCTAGGATTGATTGGTGGACACTAAATCAGGGGTGTGAATAAAGTGATTTCATACCTGTCATGGGCTGATGAGCAATTTGTTGCCTGCAAAAAATGGAGAAAATAAAATTTTGGTTACAGAAAAACATGCTGATTATTTTTCAGTTGTATCAAATTGTGATTATTGTATTATATTAGAAAATAAAAATGAGAAAAGAAATTCCTGTAATGCTTTCTGTTGATATTTTGGTGTATCTCCTTACAGATCTTTAAAAATATGATGTATACATGTTTTTAGATGTATATGTGTGCATTATATGCATACATAAATATGTGTGTAGAACTATACTTACACATGTGTATGTATATTTAAATGTTCTTTTTAAAAATTTTTTTTATTTAAAGAGACAGGGTCTTACTCTATCACCTAGGTTGTAGTACAGTGATGTGATCATAGCTCACTGTAAGCCTTCAGCTCCTGGGCTCAAGCAGTCCTCTTGCCTCAGCTTCCCAAGTAGCTATGTCTACAGGTGGATGCCACCATGCCTTGCTAATTTAAAAAAAAATTTTTTTTTTAATAGAGATGAAATATTGCTATATTGTCCATGCTGATGTGAAACTTCTGTTCTTAAGCAGTCATCCTGCCTTGGCCTCCCAAAGTGCTGGGATTACAGGCAGGCATGAGCCACAGCACCTGGCCAGATGTACATTTTTAAAGACAAAAATGAGATTATGTCCTATCAGTAACTTAGCATTAAAGTATTGTTTCTTTCCTGTAGCATATATTTTCCTTTAAGATTTTTGGTTTTGAGATCATGCTTCAAGAATCTTTTATCAAATTGATGAGGATATTCATGTATATATTTTAAGAGAATTCTGTATCTTTTTTTAATTTTGAAAATTTTAAGTGTTTATTCAGTCTGGTGCTTATTTTAGTGTAAGTTGTAAGGCAGGAAATCCAATTAAAAATTAGATAGTTCAGCTGTATTTATTAAGATTGATTTGCTAATATAATGTTCTTTTTAAATATTGGTTTCCTCACAGGTAACACAAGTAGCAAGACAGCCGGGAACCCCGACCCCATCCCCTTATTCAGCACATGAAATAAACAAGGGGCATCCAAATCTTGCAGCAACGCCCCCGGGACATGCATCGTCCCCTGGACTCTCTCAAGTAAGAAAAACCTTTTTTTAAAAAAATAAGAAATGTGATTGTAAAAGCATCATTTTTGTTTTTCTAAAGAGACTCCTAAGCAGTAACATTACTTGTATAGTAATTTCTAGTTTGTCTTTGGCATCTTTTCAGTCTTAACCGTCCTTAAAGCGGGCTATTAGCACATTTCACAGATTGCATTTTGGAGTCATTAGAAATTAACTGTCAGTGATATTTTGGTTTAATTATTTATTTTTCATTTTTAAAGAAATTAGAGTATTATTTTGAAGTTCACTAAAAAAACCCCATGAAGCACTGATTTGCTTTTCAATGCTTAATCTGCTACTTTATCTCACCCCTTTTGGGTGAAATGTTGATGGTTATTTTCTACTTATGTGAAAATCTGGTATCTTCCCCTCTTGAGCAGCTTCAGTAGGATTTTTTTGTTTGTTGGTTTGGTTGTTTTCTAAGTCATTTATTGTAATTTGATAGGCTTAAGTTATTGTTGAACTGTTGAATTGTGAACCCCTTAGTGTATTTCTACTTAATAGGAACAACAGACATTCAGACACTGTTTATAGAAGATGTTCCTATGTGTTCCTTGTACTTAAGCTATTTCCCAAGATGTATTGTTTAGCTTGCACCAACTTACTATTATAAGCTTGTGTGGATTTCCTTGTGGTTAAGAGTTGGCCAGAGTTATAAAGTCCCTTACTGGAATGTGGAGTGAGTCAAGCCAATAACCTTGACCTAATTGTGTGAGATTATCAGTATTTACATGTAAGAGCTACTCTTTTTGATAATGAAAATCAATTTTATAAAATTATTTGCAATTTTAGCCTCCATATTTTAGGCCTTTTAGAGCTTCAATAATAGGAGAGATCAGTAATTACTAAGAATAATGCTGAAGGTGGTGATTATAAGTTAGGGGCTGATTTTTTTTTTTTTTAATTTTTCCATCTCCTTGAGTTATAGGGGCTTTTATTTTTTATTCTTTATTGTTTTCTAGAGACAATTTGTATTCCTTCTTTATTTTTATTTTTTTTAGAGATAGGTTGTTGCTCTGTGGCCCAGGCTGGAGTATAGTGGCATGATTATAGCTTACTGTAACCTTGAACCAACTCCTGGGGTCAAGTGATCTTTCTGCCTCAGCTTCCCAGTTAGCTGAGACCACAGACTCATGCCACCATGACCAGCTCATTTGTTGTTGTTGTTTTTAAATTTTTTGTAGAAATGGGGTCTTGGTATGCTGCTCAGATTGGCCTTGAACTCCTGGCCTCAATCAGTTCTCTCATCTCGACCTCCCAAAGTGTTGGGATTATAGCTGTGAGCCACTACGCCTGGCCATGTGCTGATTAACTATATTTTAGACTATAGAATGTTTGGAAAAGGAATGTACAGTTTGCCAGATCATGACTGAAATAGCCCTATTAATGAATATATAAATAAGTTTGTCATGAACTTAGTGTTATGCCTAAACTTGTTCTAAATCATTCTTATATAATTTTGAGTTTTAAACATTGAAAACAAAATAAAATGAGCTCCTATTTGTTTAAATGATGTCCTTGTCTTGGGTTTCTTAGACTGAATACGATCACTCAACTTGTTATTAAGGTGTATTAATAGAAGTCTAATCAGGAGAGAAAAACTGTACACTCTTAAGGATATAAGAATAGCAGATATAAAGAGCAAATGCTTATCTTAGGGCTGAGTAGAGACTCAAATAGGGAACCTTTCTCTCTAGGGCTGAGCCAAAGGCTGTAGTAGAAAAGTCACTTTGGTACTGTTCAGAACTTTCTGAAACTCTTTGTTCTGGAACTTGCTGGAAATTTGCCCTATGAAGTATTGGGAAAAGCTTGCTTCTCTAGCACTAATCTCTTATAGCCAAGAGCTAATGTAGTGCACACTGGCTAAAAGGCTCTTTACAGCATGTCTGTTTCCCACAGACAATTCAAAACATTAGGTCTACTGGATCATGGGTCCCAGTGGTAGAGCAGCTTGCACTGCCCAACGCAAATTTACTGTAGACCCTTCATGTATTGTGTTCCTTACTCAAAACCGGAAACTGCCTAGGTGACTCTGTAGTCAGTTAAGTTAGCACATTCGGATGTAGTATATACGTTGTCTTATTATAAAATCCAAAAAAGGCCTACCAAACCTACCTCTTATTTTTTATGGTAGGTAGTTTTAGGTGAGAGACTGCTACCCCTACCCTGGGCTTAAGATCTTGTTGGAGAGGGCATGGTGTGGCTTTCTGAATGGCAATGGTGCCATGTCAGTGTAACTTAACTGAAAATCCACCTTTAGAACTCGTCAGAATTCTGCCCTCTAGGGTGCCGAGGGAAAGCTGTTCCACAGGGAGGTGTCTTAGAAAAGCCCCTGTGCTACATATCTTCCTGAGGTAATGGCAGGGTAGCTCTTGGCTGCTGGGTACTGTGGAATGCCGTGTACTGAAGCAGAAGTCTTGCTCTGATGAAGCTATAGCCCATGAGGGGAGCTGGTCATTAGAGAAGCCATATTTTGGAGAAGCTATCTGAGCTACAGGAGACTAGGAACCAGGAAGCAAAACCCTTTCCTCCCACATATATCTAGGGCCTTTTATTGACAACACTTAATGTTGTATCATCTGAAATGTTAAAATATTTGTAGAGCTCAGATCCATTTTCTCATTGCAGGCAAACAGGGTGAATTTTGAGGTGAAAGACCAGCAGTTGATAACAGATATGTAAGGGAAAGAGGTTAGTTTTCCATTTGAAATTCTTACTGTTTCAAGTTGTGATTTGACCCAAGCAGTTGGCCCAAAGGACTTAAGTTTTCTGAAAGATAGGCTGCTTGCAAATGCATAGTTTGCATTTAAGGAAAGACGGTCTTCCAGCGGTCTCGCCATTTTTATCAGATGCCTTTAGAAACCAGAGTACATGAATACCAGGGAGAATGGCCACCAGATATTGTGCTGCATTCTTTTGTGGTCTGTTTTGCCACCATTTTGCTTAATCTGATGAATGAACCCAGTAAATCACACCTGGTTCACTGCCCTTTTTTCTCCTTTGTCCTTTCAGGCAGAGGGAGGCTTCTGTGGATTCTCTGTCTCCTAAGGAAGTTTTTCTAAACTGACATACCTAGAAAAATGAGGCGTTCTGTGGGAAACTCAAGTTTTTTTTAGGTTTCACTGTTGAAACAGTTTGTAGGGGCAGATGCAGAGCTTCCCTTCTGTCCTCTCTGAGGGTTTGCTGAGATGACTGTCAATAGACAGATTAGTAAGAGAAAAAGGCATACAGATTTGTCAATGTGCATAGACACATGAGAGTCCTGCAAATATGAAAAGCAAAGAATGGGGAGATGGTTGAGGCTTGAGTCCCCTCTTCATAGGGGAGAGGGATGCTTGGTGGGGAATGGGCACAGAGTTCCTCTGAGCTCCTGTGAGGTGGCAAGAAGGTGAAGGATGAGACTTCAGTGTGAACAAAGGTTGTCTTATTATGAATATTAAATCTAGATAATTTCTTAAGAGTTATCCTCAGAAGTAAAATGAAAAGTCTGTCTTGATGTGGTGATGGCTTTAGTCTCTTCTCTTTTCATGATTAATCTTTTCAGATTATTTAGTGAGCTTTGGTTGGAGGGGAGTCTTAAGACAATTGCGTTTCTTTTGGAAAGACATTTTCTTACTCATAGCTCTGTGCCCCACCAAGTTCATGGATAGTAATGGAAAGAAGAGCCTTCAAAATAGAGAGGAAAGGATTATAGACTTGAAGTAAAACCGTAGGTTCTAGGGCTCTTTGTTACTTTCTGGTTATATGATAGTGAGTAAATTATGTAATACCTCTGGAACTTTGTTTCTTCATCTGTTACATGGGGGAAAATTAGAACTCTACTGCCCTGTAAGAGTATTGTTATGATGATTATGTGAAATCCTGCCTCAGAATGGAATTTCCTAAATTTAATAAGTTGCATTTATTATTTGTATGCCTGTCAGACTTGGTTCTCCTCAAGATTTATGTATATGTGCATGTGTGCATGCATGTATCCTTGCCTGCTAATTATTTTATTTGGCTGCCTATCAAGATTTAGTGTGAAACTTCGAAGCTATCTCCAAGGGTTTGAAATGTCGTCCCTGTCTTTGCTTATTCTGATATTAGGATAAAAGTTGGATTTTAGGCTTGGTTATTTTCTGTTGGCAGTAATTTGTTTTATTCTTCTGTACAAAACAGATTCCGTCAACTGAGGATAGGATCACAGAAACTATTATTTAGCCACATGTCCTCTTTGATGTGACGGTCTCCCCTTCTTCTGTAAATTAAGTGTTTTTGTCCAAAGTAACTACCTGTGTCTGTCTGTGTACTCATAATCAATTAAGGTCTAAGTGAAAGAAGCTAAGCTGAAGAACAGTGAATTTCATAGCTTTGAAACATAAAAGAGGGAAAATGTAGACTATTGTTTCTAACTTCCTCTGCAACCTCATTATCTGCTTCTTTCCCTTTACTAAGACAGGATTTTACACATACACTTGTGGTTTCCTATACCTGTATATGTGCCAAGTTTCAAGGCTTAATGTGCATTTTCCTTTTTTTACATAAGTTGTAGTTCTTTATAGCTTCATCCTCTCTGGAGACTTTAGACTATGCCATTTCAGACTATGGTAAATTGGTGAGACAGAGTCTTTATAGGCATAGATTATTTTCAGTGTCCCTGAAATGGCAACACTTTTGAACAATCTCTAAACCCAGCATGTCTGTACTCTGAGAAGAATAAATAGTTTGGAATTTAAAAGTATCCTTTAATGGCAGATTGCAAAGTAAATCTCCTTAGAGGTAAGGTACTCTCCAGGGAGTCAGGAGTAGGGACTCTAATTCAGAGTTCCAACCCTCCTAACACTATTGTATAATTCAACCTATGGAAGTTCTTATTAATGGCCAATTTTCTTCATTGTCAATGAGCAGCTTTTGTTAGATGAGATCTGAATTTTCTTTAAGATCACCATCGGTCTTGGACGCTTAACTTCAAAGTAGCTAGTTGTTGTTATGGAAAATTATAAAATGATTTTAGATTTAAAATTACCCAAACTTGGCCTTGTTTCATATTCTCTCTCTCTCTCTCTCTCTCTCTCTCTCTCCCTCTCGAACAGAAGTTTATTTGAATTATTTAAAATTACTTTTCAAGATAAGTAAAAACGAAAGAGACTCCTACTTATTGCTTAATTGGTGATGCACATTTGCTTTAACTTAATTTGCACAAAGTAGCAATTACAGACAGACTAAACTGGCACTGATTACTGGGATTAAAATCTAGGTCTTCTCTTTTTTCTCTTGGCATCATTGTCTAGACTTCTAGGCTTTTGGAGCTATATTCACAGTAATTAAGTGAGAAGTCATGCTCAAAATGATGCCAAAGAAGTGGGGTAATAGGTGTTAACTGCCTGCTGTGTCTGGATTTCATTTAGTTTTCTGTTTTTTTCTGGGAGAGGAACTCCTTCTGTAGCATGTAATGTATAGTAGCTGAGATGGTGATGGTATATGATCCATTGGTTAGAATCTTTATTTTCTATGGAAATACTAAACAGAGTACTTCATTGAGGAGTAGTGATTGGTCGTGATGCTTATTTTTACACTACAATTTTCATCATTAGTAAAGGATGAGTTTCAAATGACTGATGGTCCCAACAACCATTTTTGCTTTATCTAGCTTCCGGGAATCTTGTTTTATTTACTAAGGAGAATTTCTCTGTGTTGTCTCATAATTGTTCAGTGACTGACTGCTCCAACTTTTGTAAGCTGTTTTTTTTTTTATTGTTTTTTATTTTTAGGCCTCACTCTGTCACCTAGGCAGGAGTTCAGTAGTGTGGTCATACCTCACTGCAACCTTGAACCCCTGGACTCAAGCAGTCCAGGTAACTGGGACTGTATGCCAGCTCCACGTTGACTGACTAATCTTTTAATTTTTTGTAGAGATAGGACTTACTTTGTCGCCAAGGCAGGTTTTGTTTCTAAATCCTAACCTTATATAGTCCTCCAGCTTCAGACTTCCGAAGTAGTGGGATTATAGGCGTGAGCCATGGTACCCTGGCATTCTTCTTAGACCTTGTCTTTACAAAAAATGTAAAAAATATTAGCCAGATATGGTGGCACACACTTGTAGTCCCAGCCACTTGGGAGGCTGAAGTGAGAGGATCTCTTGAGTCTGGGATGTTGAGGCGGCAGTGAGCTAGGATTACATCACTGCACTCCAGCCTGTATGGCAGAGTGAGACCCTGTCTCAACGGAAAAAAAAAAAAAAAAAGCAAAGAATGAAGGTGAATTGTGACTTTTCCTTACTGAATTCTGAGTTTGATGCATCCAGGTTAGCCATGATAAAGTAGAGGAAGCTGTGAAAGTTTACCTTAAGAAAACATCACAAAGAGGAGCTGGAACCACTCCTTCTGAAACTATTCCAAACAATCCAGAAAGAGGGAATCCTTCCCAAATCATTTTTTTTTTTTTGAGACAGAGTCTTACTCTGTCGCCAGTCGCCAGGCTGGAGGGCAGTGGAACAATCTCGGCTCACTGCAACCTCCGCCTCCCTGGTTCAGCAGTTCTCCTGCCTCAGCCTCCCAAGTAGCTGGGACTACAGGCACACACCACCACGCCCAGC
>CAUYLG010049454.1:0-18610 GCA_963573385.1 Cacajao melanocephalus | reverse complement strand
TGTGGCTCCTCCGCCGGGAATCTCCTAGTCTGTGGGCAACAAGAATTCGTCTGAAAGTGCGGCGTCCACTCGCTCTCTGCGCTTTCATTGGGAGCTACAACCCTGAGCTGTTGTTAATCGGCCATCTTGGATCTCTCTCCCATTTACCTTATTTGAATAGGATTCGAGTAGTTGGATGCATTTGATTATCCAAAACCCAGTGATTGGCATAGTTGTGGGCTACAGTCGGTTTACAACTCTACCTGTTATACTTGACAATGTACAGAAAAACCTTTAGGCCTAACTTAAATATGTAAGGAGGCAGCTTTAGGCTCAACTTGATTTAACAATTCCACAGACACTATATAAATCTGTATCTCCTGGGATGAGAGTTTTGGAGACTTCCTACCCCTTCTCCTTTCCCCATGGATTGGGAAACAGGAATTGCTGGGCTTTCCTGCCTGAAGGATATATTCCCTTTCTTAAACAATACCACCACCTCGCCTTCACATCCATGGTTTCCATTATTGCTGCTGTAATACTGGTTGTAACGCAGGGGATTTTGCTTAGGCCACCCTGGAAGGAAGATGAGTTTTAAGCTCTAAAGATGATTTTGAAGGAATAAGTGGTATTTATCTACTCGTAGTCCCACGGCTACCTCTTCATTTCATTTGCCACAATTTTTACCAACAGTTTGATGTCCCTTGATTTGTCCATGTTTTTCTAAAACAAAGAAAGTACCAATTTGATGTCTTGAACTGCAGTGTCTAGACCTTGGCTTGCAGAGTTCTTGGAGGAAGGAGCAACTGAGGAGGGCTTCAGTCACCTGCTAGACAGCCTTCTTATGCAAGAAAATTTGAGCTCCTGGTGACAGGTTCCCAGGTTCTGAAAACTCAAAATTACAGATTTATGACATGAACTATCTGTAGGCTGGGAGAGGGACCACATGGATGTCTCTCATCATATAAGAAAATTCTTACTGCTCTTAGTGCTTACATTTTTAGGTCAATAGCAGGATGGACATGACCTACCACAGAAACAATGATTTGATTTTTGTTTTTGCTTTAGGAGCTGTTTTTGCCTCCTATGTCAGCAGATGACAATATGAGAGGAGATTAAATCCTATGAGGTGAAGAAACTCACCTCAAAATTTAAAATTGAAGTACCGTTTTTAAAAGATAACAGTTAACATCTATGGGATGCTAACCATGACCTTATTTACAAGGCCTTAGGAGAGATAGATGTCATTATTACATTAATTTTGCTGATGAAGAAAGAGAGGTAGTACAGAGTATTGAAATAACTTTCCCAAAGCCACACAGCACCTAAATGGCAGAGCCTGGCTTTACCCCAGAGCCTACATGCTAAAGCATTTTTACCAGGGTTTCTGAAAATGTATTCTATAGGAAATTAGTCCCACAAGATGCCCCAATAAAAGATGATTTTAGAGTCATTTAAGCTATCTTAATACTTAGCAATTCACTATGAACAATGGCAAATAAAGGCTCTGAAGAAACTTGTTTAACTTAATCATACACAGACTTTCACAAACTTATTTAAGCATGGCACACTTTTCCGCCTAGCTACCACTAATACCTTAGCAAACACACAGTAGCAGAAACACCTGTCAGAGGACAGGGTCTCAAACTCCCTTCACATCCTTTCTGGCTCCAGATCCAGCATATTAAAAAGGTGATCCATATTTCCCAAGTGAGTCATGAAAGAGAAACTCTTTGTCAGGAGTCTCTAAACATGTATAACAGATTTGTATACACGATCTTTAGTTTCACCTGGTTGCAAAGTCCTCCAGGATAGGCATATCAAATCCCATGTATAAGAGCTCTAAGTCAACTACTAGGGAAGGTTTAGAACTGCTCTGTGGCTTCCTGAAAATAGAACAATAAAATTGCAGTGGCCATGTCCAGCTGTCTGCCCTTTGAGGTCAACCAAAGTGTCTACTGGCAGGTGACGTGGAAAACTCAGCTAGTGAGTCTGTAAACAAGAAAAAGGCAAAGTTTAGCAGGCGTTAGTCCTTTTGCTCTCAAAACTATAGGCACTGTACAGGACTCAGAGGGACAACAATTATCAGGCACAAAGTTCTTGCATCCCATATCATAGAGTGTTTACAGCACACAGTGCTTACGAGTTGTGCTGATTTGGACAAATTATATACCTGTCTTTAGTTTCTTCCAATGAAAATAACTAATGAAAGTCTCATTCCAAAAGGTTGTTATGAGGGTTAAGCAAGATAATGCACATAAGGTGCCAGCACACAGTAAGTGCCTATTAAGTTTGGCTATTGCTAAGGTAGTCCAAGCAGTTCTGCAGAAATGCATTTCTACATGGCCTCAGGCAAGTTACTGATTTTTTCCAGGAGCCTGCTCTCAATACGTGACAGTTTTCTCAATAGCTCCTTGTTCTTTCAAAGAAAATGGTGGGGAAAGAGTGGTGTCATTAAATGGAAACAGTATAGGAAGGTGACAGCTACTCTGCACCTGACTCACAGGTTCTGACAGAAACAGGGTGGGTATCCAATTCCAGGACTTTCTAGTCTCACCAGTATTCAACGCATTTAATGGAAAGACAAATTAGAGTTCCCTGAATAAAGGAGATATTGGTGCTAATCAGGAACAGACTTCTTTCATCATTATGCCATTTACCAATGCAAGGTCAAGGTGGCAAGTGACCTCAAATGATAGTAAAAAGTAGTAATAGCTAAAATGCAGTGAGTTCTTACTGTTCAGTCTCTGAGCTAAGCACTTAATGTACATTTTCATATTTGATATTCTCAGCAACCTAATGATATAGGTACTATTTTTATATCCATTTTCCAGACAAGAAAATAGACCCTTAGAGAGGTCAAGGAAGCAGCCAGGTAAGTGTGTTGGTACCTTGATCTGATTCCAGGGGTTTTAATTGTAGAGCCAGTACTTTTAATAACTTTGCTCTGCTACCTACTCAAGCCAAACCCACTGCCCTGCTGAGATAATTCAGTTTAAGTGGCTTCTAAGATGCTGTGAACATGTGACATATAAGCAGCGTTTTAATGACCAGAGAAATAGCTAAAATGTTATTTTTTTGCTCAAGTTGTGCACCTGTGTTTCACTAACACTTTGCCTACATTGTACTCATTTCTAACATCTGAAACTCTTGTGTTACTTGAGTAATGCCAACTGGATAACTCTCTGGTCAAAAAATAATCCTAATTGCATATTTCCTATTTGTGAGTCTTCCCAATCTCTAACTAGCGTTATTTCTTCAATACCGCAGTCTCTCTTCTCAGCTACACAGGTAGTAATCCTACCATGCAGTTCTCCCTAAAATGAGAGGCAGTGATGCAGTTGTGCACCCCAAAGTGATATGGATATTAGGTAGATGTATTATGTAATAAAAGTAATTAGATCATGATACTGAAAGCAATCAAAATCAACCCTAGAATTTCTGTCTCCTGAAACTAGGGGTCTTGTGGCTAAATTGATTGGCTATTTGTTTTGGTATTGGAAGTCTTGCTTCTCAATAGATTTCTTTTTTAAAATTTTGAAAATAGTCCATTTTTTATCTGACATATGTAATACTTCTGCTTCATATATATTAAGAATTGGATAGAAAAAAATCTTACATTTTAATTTGAGAATATGGAAAGTATAAGTGAGATATTTAACAAAATTTAAAACAAAAATGTTGATGTAAATAGTGACCACAACCAAGTAGCTATATTGCCTCTTTCAGCACCTATCTTGTGCAGCCCAGCAATCTTCTTAGTTGATGCTACTTGTCATCTAGATTTGCTAAAGTTGATATACAGCATGTCTGAATTGGGATGGAGGCAAGTGATAATAGTCTTCCTTAGGTAGTGTTTTCTATGTGGTGGATACCAATTCCATTTCATCTTTATTACAGCCCTGTGGCAAAGGCAAAGAGAGTGAGGCAGTCAAGCAAAGGGAGGTGTAGCAACTCACCTGAGGTCACATAGCTTGCCAGAGGCAAAGCTGGGAATGAAACCTGAACATGTGGTTTTGAACTCTGAGCACCTCATCACAACTCTCTGACTCAGTGTTACACTCAAAATGTCAGCTTCAAGCCCAAGGCAATTCCTTGGAAATAAGGGGACCTAGGTAAGAAAGTTCATGCTCTGGACTTCCAGTCAGGAAAGATTTCAAGAGCTGCCAAGACTAAGAATGACTGGAAAGATACAAACTCACTGGCCTAGCCAGGGCCTGCCAGAACAAGCCGGCCTCACAGAACTGCCTTCCTCCAAGAGAGCACCAGGTCAGGATGACAGCCCAGAGGTGCTGATGGGCACATGCCCCGCCCCACTGGCCTGCGGTGTTCATGTTTCAGGAGAGAAGAGTCCCTTGTGCATCTGAGATCCCCTCCCTGCCAGGGTTGTCCCTAGAGAATGTGCAGTGTTACTTCAAGTGACTGATGGAGACTGAGGGTAATCATAGCTTCCTGTTTTCAAAAACGTATATTCTAAAGTTCCTTATTGGTAGCTATTCTTGATTTTCCCTTCCTTCAGACTTGCCTAAAATATCCTTACCTTCTTAATTTTCACAAAACTTCTAGTATTATACATTGATTTTGTATTTTCAAACTAAGAGATGTAAAGTCAACTGGTTAACCCATGAAAACCAGCCAAACAAGTTACAGTGGATACTGTGCATGTATGTCTTGCTTTCACTCAAACACAGGGTATCACTGAGGCTTAAGATGTGATAAGCTAGCCCCTCAGTCGCTGATATCCCTTAACTATAGACACTGGGACTGATGTGTACCAATAAGCTTGGGATGAATAAGGATCTTTGTGCTATGAAAGTAGACTAATCTCTATGCCTAATTTATATATGCCAAATAATGTCAGTTCACGAGCTGACACTGCCAACATCACTTCTTGCACTCACAGAAAACTGCCTGAAGTATAGTAATAAAAATATTAGAAAGTTGCCAGGCACGGTGTCTCACATCTGAATCCCAATACTTTGTGAGGCTGAGGCGAATGGATCTCTGAGGTCAGCAGTTTGAGTCTAGCCTGGTCAATGTAGTGAAACCCCATCTCTAGTAAAAACACACAAAAATCAGCCAGGTATGGTGGCAAGTGCCTGTAATCCCAGCTACTCAGGAGGCTGAGACAGGAGAATCATTTGAACACAGAAGTCGTAGGTTACAGTGAGCCGAGATCACACCATTGCACTACAGCATGGGTGACAAGAGCAAAACTCCATCTCCAAAAAAAAGAAAAAAGAAAAAATTAGAAAGTATATATTAATGCCAAGACAAGAATCTTGTCTTATGACTTTGCTGAGTAACTTTGGGTAAAACTATGTGTACAAAGATTATTTTCAATGCAAACTTTCTTGAACATTTATGAGTGAGGAAACATGTTAGCTTCTTGGAATATAAAGTAAGACAGAGTCATCTCCAGTAAAACACTGGTAATACAGTGTTGATGGAAGCAACAAATGTCCATGATATTTTAATTAAAAGGGAGCAAAATTGTCTTCTTTTCTCTGATGAAGGAGACTTAATTTGATGTTAACTTTAGAGTGCTTATTCATATCCAGCCAAACTAAGCTTCATAAGAAAAGGAGAGATAAAATCCTTTACGGACAAGCAACTGCTGAGAGATTTCATCACCACCAGGCCTGCCCTACAAGAGCTCCTGAAGGAAGCACTAAACATGAAAAGGAACAACTGGTATCAGTCAATGCACAAATATATCAAATTGAAAAGACCATCAACGCTAAGAAGAAATGACATCAACTAACGGGCAAAAGAACCAGCTGGCATCATAATGACAGGATCAAATTCACACATCACAATATTAACCTTAAATGTAAATGGGTTAAATGTCCCGATTTAAAGACACAGACTGGCAAATTGCACAGTCAAGACCCATCGGTGTGTTGTATTCAGGAGACCTATCTCACGTGCAAAGACAAACATAGGTCTGAAATAAAGGGATGGAGGTATATTTACCAAGCAAATGAAAAGCAAAAAAAGCAGCTGTGGCAATATTAGTCTCTGATAAAATAGACTTTAGACCAAAAAAGATCAAAAGTGACAAGGGCATTACACAGTGGTAAAAGGATCAATGCAAAAAGAAGAGGTAAGTATTCTAAGTATATATGCACCTAATCCAGGAGCAGATTCATAAAGCAAGTTCTTAGAGACCTACAAAGAGACTTAGACTCCCACACAATAATAGTGAAAGACTTTAACATCTCACTTTCAACATTAGCCAGATCAACGAGACAGAAAATTAACAAGGATATCCAGGACTTGAACTTAGCTCTGGACCAGTCAGACCTAACAGATATCTACAGAGCATTCCACTCCAAATGAACAGAATATACATTCTTCTCAGCACCACATCACACTTATTCTAGAATTATTTACATAATTAGAAATAAAACAGTCCTCAGCAAATGCAATAGAAAGGAAATCGTAACAGTCTCTCAGACCACAGTGCAATCAAATTAGAACTCAGGATTAAGAAACTCACTCAAACTGCACAACTACATGGAAACTGAACAACCTGCTCCTGAATGACTATGAGCTTAATAATGAAATTAAGGCAGAAATGAAGATGTTCTTTGAAACCAATGAGAATGAAGACACAACGTACCAGAATCTCTGGGACTCATTCAAAGCAGTGTCTAGAGGGAAATTTATAGCACTAAATGCCCACAAGAGAAAGCAGGAAAGATCTGAAATTGACACCCTAACATTACAATTAAAGAACCAGAGAAGCAAGAACAAACAAATTCAAGAGATAGCAGAAGATGAGAAATAACTAAGATCAGAGCAGAACTGAAGGAGATAGAGACATGAAAAAACCTTTTAAAAAATCAATAAATCCAGGAGCTGTTTTTTAAAGAAGATCAACAAAATAGGTTAACTGTTAGCCAGAAAAATAAAGAAGAAAAGAGAGAAGAATCAAATAGATCCAATAAAAATGATAAAAGTGATATCACCACCAATCCCACAGAAATACAAACTACCATCAGAAAATAATATAAACACCTCTATGCAAGTAAACTGGAAAATCTAGAAGAAATGGATAAATTCCTGGAAGCATACACCCTCCCAAGACTGAACAGGGAAGAATTTGAATCCCTGAATAGACCAATGACAAGTTCTGAAATTGAGGCAACAATTAACAGCCTACTAATGAAAAAAAAGTCCAGACTAGATGGATTCACAGCTGAATTCTACCAGAGATACAAAGAGGAGCTGGTACCATTTTTTCTGAAACTATTCCAAACCATTGAAAAACAGGGAATCTTCCCTAACTCATTTTATGAGGCCAGCATCATCCTTATTTAAAAACCTGGCAGAAACTCAAGAAAAAAAAAATTTTAGGCTAATATGCCTGATGAACATTAATGTGAAAATCCTCAATAAAATACTGGCAAACCAAATCCAGCAGCACATCAAAAAGCTAATTCATCATGATCAAATTGGCTTCATCCCTGGGATGCAAGGCTGGTTCAACATACACAAAACAATAAATGGAATTCCTCAAATACACAGAACCAATGACAAAAACCACATGATTATCTCAATAGATGCAGAAAAGGCCTTCAACAAGATTCAGCAGCCCTTCATGCTAAAAACTCAATAAACTAGGTATTAATGGAATGTATCTCAAAATAATAAGAGCTATATGTGACAAATCCACAGTCAATATCATACTGAATGGACAATAACTGGAAGCATTCCCTTTGAAAAACAGCACAAGACAAACATGCCTTCTCTCACCACTCCTATTCAACGTAGTATTGGTAGTTCTGGCCAGGGCAATCAGGCAAGAGAAAGAAATAAAAGTATTCAAGAAAAATTGTCTCTGTTTGCAGATGATGATGACATGATTGTATATTTAGAAAACCTCATTATCTCAGGCCAAAGTCTCCTTAAGGTGATAAGCAACTTCAACAAAGTCTCAGGATACAAAATCAGTGTGCAAAAATTAGAAGCATTCCTATACACCAATAACAGGCAAATAGAGAGCCAAATCATGAGTGAAGTTACATTCACAATTACTGCAAAGAAAATAAAATACTTAGGAATATAACTTACAAAAGATGTGAAGAAGCTCTTCAAGGAGAACTACAAACCACTGCTCAAGAAAATAAGAGAGGTCACAAACAAATGGAAAAATATTCCGTTCTCATGGATAGGAAGAATCAATATAATGAGAATGGCCATACTGCCCAAAGTAATTGATAGATTCAGTGTTTTCCCCATCAAACTACCATTGACTTTCTTTACAGAATTGGAAAAAAACTACTTTAAATTTCATATGGAACCAAAAGGAGCCCACATGTTCAAGACAATACTAAGCAAAAAGAACAAAGCTGCAGGCATCAGGCTACCTGACTGCAAACTATACTACAAGGTTACAGTAACAAAACCAGCATGGTACTGGTATCAAAATAAAGATATAGATCAATGGAACAAAACAGAAGCCTCAGAAATTACACCATACATCTACAACCATCTGATCTTTGACAAATCTGACAAAAATAAGCAATGGGGAAAGGATTTCTTATTCAATAAATGGTGTTGGGAAAACTGGCTAGCCATATGCAGCTGAAACTGGATCCCTTCCTTACACCTTGTATAAAAATTAAAACCAGATGGATTAAAGGTTTAAATATAAGACCTAAAACCATAAAAACCCTAGAAAAAAACCTAGGCAATACCATTCAGGGTATGGGGAAAGACTTCATGACTAAAACACCAAAAGCAATGGCAACAAATGCTAAAATAGACAAATGGGATCTAATTAAACTAAAGAGCTTCTGGAAAGCAAAAGAAGCTATCAACAAAGTGAACAGCCAACCTACAGAATGGGAGAAAATCCTTGCAGTCTATCAATATGACTAAGGGCTAATATCTAGAATCTACGAAGAACTTAAACAAATTTACAAGAAAAAAACAATCCCATTAAAAAGTGGGTGAAAGGTATAAACAGACACTTCTCAAAAGAAGACATTTATGCAGCCAAGAAACATATAAAAAAAGCTCATCGTCACTGGTCATTAGAGAAATGCAAATCAAAACCACATTGACATACCATCTGACGCCAGCTAGAATGTTGATCATTAAAAAGTTAGGAAACAACAGATGCTGGAGAGAATGTGGAGAAATAGGAACATTTTTACACTGTTGGTGGGAATGTAAATTAGTTCAATCTTTGTGAAAGACAGTGTGGTGATTCTTCAAGGCTCTAAAGCTAGAAATACCATTTGACTCAGCAATCCCATTACTGGGTATTTACCCAAAGGATTAGAAATCATTCTGCCATAAAAATACATGTACACATATATTTATTGCAGCACTGTTGACAATAACAAAGACTAGGAACCGACGCATATGCCCATAAATGATAGACTGGAGAAAGAAAATGTGGCACATATACACTGTGGCCTGCTATGCAGCCATAAAAATGATGAGTTCATGTTCTTTGCAGGAGCGTGGATGAAGACGGAAACCATCATTCTCAGCAAACTGACACAGGAACAGAAAACCAAACACCACCGCATGTTCTCACTCATAAGTGAGAACACATAGACACAGGGAAGGGAACATCACACACCCTGGCCTGTCGGTGGGTGGGGAGCTAGGGGAGGGATAACATTAGGAGAAATACCTAATGTAGATGACAGGTTGATAGCTGCAGCATATCACCATGGCATGTGTATACCTATGTAACCTGCACGTTCTGCACATGTACCTCAGAACTTAAAGTACACATAAAAAGTTTGTTAAATATATTTTCTTTAGAAAAATATTTTTATTTCACAATTGACAAATTTATATTTTTAAAGTAAAACAAGATATTTATTATTGGTGCTACGTGATTAGCACCAATCACATTTGGATGTGATTTGTTCCTGTGAAAATTATGATGAAATTTGAGCTCCCACCTAACAGTGTTGAAAGGTGGGACCTAGTGGGAAGTGTTTGGGTCGTGGAGGCAGATCCTTTATGAGTAGATTAATGCCCATATATAGGGGTGAGTGAGTGCTTGCTCTTGCAAGAATGAATTAGTTCCCATGAGAGCAGGGTATTACAAATCTGGCTTCCTCGGTTTCTCTCTCTCTTATTTCCTCTCTTGCCATGTAATTTCTTTGCATATACCTGCTGCTCTCTTTCCACTCTCTGTCATGAGTTGAAGCAGCTTGAGGCTTTTGCCAAATGCAGCTGCCAAATTTTGAACTTTCCAGTTGCCAGAATCATTATCCAACCTCAGGTATTCTGTTATAGCAGCACCAAACGAACTAAGACAACTATTTCTTTCCAGTGTATTCCACTTTGGTTCTTTTGGAACACTAGGGTCCTATTTAGTGAACTGTTAATGCTCATGCGTAAAATGGCCATGATAGCCAGTGTTAATGGCACTCCGGAAGTGCTGACTTATCGCCAGTGATCAGTCACTGCTTTGAAGGAACTGAACTGAATGTGGTTGCAATTATAAACTGAATGGTTCTTAAAGGAATAACTCTTCCATGACAAATGTGTGACGAATAACTATTCCCACAGCACATTATTAACCCACAAACTTCAGTTCAATTTTCTGCTAGTTCATGTATGGGAAAATAAAGAGCCAGATCGCACCATTTAATAGTCTTTCCTTGCTGGCCTTACTACTAATGAGGGGGTGTGGGACAAGACATTCAGAAACAGTCGAAGGCCTCTTATGCTCATATTGCTCTTTTATGACCTCTTACTTGAATGATTTGCATGGTTATCCCCTCTGCTGGAGTAGTTGTTCAAAAGATTCTAGTTTCTGTGCTTTTATTGACCAAGTGAGCTAAGAAAGAAGTCAGAATAAGAACTGTGGACTCAAAGCATTTCTATTCTTAAAGCATTTGCACATTAGTACAGCAATCATTAGGTTATTTTCCATTGAACAGTTTTCTCTTCTACTTTTTCTCAATTTGGCAATCATTCTGTTGCTGTAGCAAAATGCCTGGTTCCATAGAAAAAGGTAAAAAATGCTTTCAGGTTTCTCTATAAAAATTGTCCTCAAATTTTTATTAGAGCAATTCCAAATACTGGAATTTGCAGGAAGGATCTGTAAGAAATCATGGCAAAGACATATAAATGTCATTTTCTGTTCTCTTTTACCCATTCCTTTATACTTAAATTTGAGGAATACCAGGACTGTTGCATCAATGTTACCAAGTTTGATATCACATTAAAATGTATCTCTCTCAACAAAATCATGTTTTTTAAATAGTTGAGCAAAATTAATTACAATTATTTAGAACTTTTTATTATTTTCACACCAAAAATAACATATTTTGACAAATTATACAGATTATATTTTTAATATATAAAACTATAATTTAAAATACTGTTTTTATTGGGTGATTTTCCATTTCCTAAACAATAAATAAATAAATAAGATCCTTCTAAACTCGTAAAATCCCAACATGCTATTACGATGTATGTGTAAATGGTCAATTGCAGAATTTTTTTCTCCTTTCATTCCACTCCCAATTAATATGTCTCTGTTTTCAACAAAGACAACTGTTATCTGTGATTGTCATCTCTTATCTCATCCAAATACTTTATACTTTGTAACCATTTATGATGCTTTTCTTCTTTGCTGCTTGTATACAGCTTGTTTCTTCTCACAGCGTGTTATTCTCACCGGTATACTCTTACTATTTTCTATCTCTGTATTGTCTATCTTTTGCCTAGATAACTTAGTCTTTTTTCTCTAGCAGTTCATATTGAAAAGAATCAAAATGATGACTGAATTTAATATATACTTTAGAAAATGCTTTTATTTAAGCATATATGATATATGCATTTGTTCAACTTTATTAGAAGCTGTCAGTTTTCAAAATGCAGGTAATGTGTATATGGAAGGGTTTCCATTACCATACATTCTCACCAACACTTAGTATTGTCAGCTCTTTTTAAAATTAAAAAAAAAATTATTAAAGTTTATTACCCCTTAGGAAAACTGCAAAAATCTCTTATTACCATATATAACATTAGAATATATTAATAAGAGCATAGACATTCAGCTCCTGATTAAAGACTTATGTGTGAACTTTCAGGCCCAATCATAGCCCATTTTAAAGCTTTACCTGGCAAGCCTCAAGGGGAAAGCTGCCCTCTCTGCAACAGATCTATTGCACATCTGATGCATACTAGTCTCTGAAGGAAGTTGGAATCAAAGATTCAGGCCCTCTGACCAGCACAGCTTTCCCATATTTGCATTCCTACCCTGGTGCCTTCATTTCTCAGCCTTTTTATCTGAGACTTTAGACAGAGGTCTCTTCAGGCTCCTCTGCCAGGGCTTCCTTATGAAAATGATACCATGAAGACACCTTTCCCCACTCTGACTCAATGAGTCAGTATGCAGTACTTTTCCACTCAGACCTTCCTCCATTGCACTCACCATCCACCCCCAACTTCATGGTCGAAAAGGAGATTGGAACGTTTTGTTCAACCTTGTTCTGTAGTTAGATGATCCCAAACTCTGCACTGATCTACCTGATCAGGCAGCAGTTACATGGTGAGAGATGGAACATGGGGAGTTAGTGCTTTCTCCAGATTGGACTCTTGCTTATATCATTGCAGAAAGTGATTGAGGGCTTAAAGATTTCATTTATGGCATTTGCTGTTTTGATTAGTTAACTCTAACACTGGGCAACCCAGATCTTTTTTCAGCACAGCCAACCTCCTGACAGTATTTTACCAAGAGGACAAAGGATGAGTTAACATTTCAAAAGTTACATATGACTAAAATTCCCTAAATGTATAAATTATACTTCAGGTTCAATAACAGTCTAACAATATAAATATGAATACAAATCCATCCATGCTCTTAAGGAAAAGCATAATAAATTATACACCGTTTAGGAAGTTTAGAGCTACACTAGCAGAATTAACAAAACAAAGCCTATATAGAAAAGAACAGCGAAGAAGAATTTTCTAACGAAGGATTAGAACTCCTGTTATGAATACATGGCATCTGAGTGAGGTTTTGTAAAGGATAAGTGAGATCTTTCAGATTGTAAAGAGGCAGAGTATTTTAATCACATAAAAGTATATGTACCAAAAAAGGCACAGAAGTAGATGAACATGACATGTTGGAGACCAGCAATAATCTAAGTGAATGATAGTTTTAGTAAGTAAAAGTAACGAAAAATGAGGCTACATAAGTAACGTTAGAAGCCAGATGACGGCAGGGATTCTAATAAAGGAATAAATTTTTTTTCTATAAAAATACCATGACTAGAAATTGATGAGATCATTAATACTATTTGATTATTTTTTACATAAGCCCCAAATAGCTAATATTTGAGTACAAGTCATATCTTTAAAGCTTAGAATTCATAATATGTAATTACAAATGCATCCATGCATCCTTTTTGGCCTTTTGTTTTGCTTAAATTGTATAGAAACACCTTTTTCTATGTTTTCCATTATTAAGGAAAAAAGATTCCAACTACTTAATTTACAAATGATGTCAGAAAATTAAATACCATTAACAGGATTCTTGCACAGGAAAACTTACTCTGCTTTTTACAAATATGAACTCCAAAAGATTTTCCAGAACACTCACTACATTAATGCTTAAAATAGTAGTATTTTATAATTTGGAGCATTGTTGAGAAGAATAATATTTCTGTATAGATCTACATCTCTTTTGGACACTGATTTCTCTCTGCAGGTGAAAATGTTTCTCTGCCTTCTACTGTAGCTGTTTGTGAACATGTTTTATGCTTTAAACTAGATTATTAAGCCAGTGATTTTGACACTACATGCTTTTCATTGTTGTTTCTTTACTGCTGCTTCTAATACAAAGTCATGAACTTTGGGGATGGTCAGCAGGCACAGTAAGTATGGTTTAGGTGATAGGATAATATGGAAATGTACAGAAAAGCTGCGCTATTCAGTTAAGTCACCGAATCTCTCCTGTTACCAGTTTACCACTCCACGTTTTCACACAACACCAGATGATTTCATCTACAAATAAACTGCCATTCTTAACTATTCAGTAAAATAATTTTAATCCTGACTCATATTCAAACTCCCTTCCATAAATACCTAATTGGACATATCTTCTGAACCAGTGTTTTCAAGTTATAACTGAATACTAATTTTTGACCAGAAAGAAATATATCAAATGTCATCATCTCCTCTTATTCGTGTTGATTCTGTTTGCTTCCTCTGCAGCTTCCAATAATGGAGATTGTGATTTCATCTGTGAAATAATCTGTTTCTCATTAATCATCTGTTAATATATATTGATTACCAACTTGGCAATGCTCTATCTAATGAGGAGGTGATGATGAGGAGAAATAAATATAAGAGAAATTTCCTCCTAGAGTTTACATACTATGGAGAGCTTAACGTTCCCTTTCCTTGGCTTTTTTCAAAGAAATCCCACCTGAATCAATTGCTTACCTTTGAAATGTTTTATTTCGTTTCATTGAGAGACACATGCTTTGGATCATTATTTATCAAATATATTTTATCCTTTATACATAAAAACGCATAGTGGCAAGTTAGGTTTTGTTTCTGATACTATTGTTTGAGTCATATAGGGTTAATTTAGTGAGATGAATAGTTCCAAAATACTAAGTAAACATTAATTAGTCTCTACGCTAAGTCAATAATTACCTTTTTAAAAAAAGTTCTAAGTAGAAAGTTTTTTTCCTTTTTACTTAAAAATAAAAAAATCTTCAAAAATCAGTTACATGAATCTCTTTTCAAATGTAAAATCTTAATGTTTCTCATAAAATGCCAAGTAAGGTTGCTGACATGTATAAAATTCAAAAGTTATTTGGGATTTGATGCTCAGAAGGTAATTGCATGCTGTGTGTGTTGAACTCTAAATTGGGTTGGGCACATCTGTATAGATTCACAGAAAAGAATTAAAGTCTGGAAGGTAAACTCATCGTCCTCTATCAATAACCAGAAATATGCCTTCTTTGAATCTGACATTCCCTGACATTCTCCTGCATGAATGTGTTGAAGTCAGATAAATCTTTAGGTTATTTATTTTGAACTATTGGATTCTAGAGTACTGCTTCAGATTTCAATTTTTTAACCTTAGTTCTTTTTTATCAGAAGATTATTTTCTTAGAAAAGTAGATCGAGCATTGTCCTATGAAATTTTTCTCAGATGTTGCATGTTAAGTGCATGTTTTTAAACTAATAAAGCTGTTATTAATAAAAGTATAGCAGAAGACGTTATTCCCATTAAAAGGAATACGTTTAGGGAAGGTTTGATTTTGTTGGAATTGGAAACAAACAAGGGACTTCATACCTGTAAATGTGTTACATAGGGCATTCCTATAAGAGCTGTTGTTTCTGTTTGGTAAAATTTATAATTTTTATTTGGTGGAGGAGAATATTAAAGTGTGTGACTCCATTTTTATTATTGCCAACGGCTTTCAAACCCCAATACTTTCCCTTCCTTCCTGCCCCACATCCAAGAGAACTGAGAAGAAAACTCAGGGTTCACTCCTTTTGTGCTGGTAGGGAATTCAAACCACGTGCTGTTCCTTAACACTAATGTTTCTTGGTGTATTCATTGTCTTATTGCATTATGTAACGTTTACTTAATTTTGATCACAGTATTTTGTGGAGATTTTTAGGCAAGTAGATTTTTTAGATGAACTTTAAGCAGTGAACACACAATATTCTCCCTCTTTAACCTTGCAGCATTAGCCTGGCAATACATTTTAGGTAGCTCTCTTGAGACAGAAACCAAAGTCCCCGTGTGATCCATGTGATCTGAAGGCTTCCTGCCCTGGCCGGCACCTGAAGGCTTTCTGCAAGCCCCACATGACGTGCATGCTCTAAAGCCTGCCTCCCTTCACCAGCACCCAGACTCTACTGTACACTCATGCCACCAGCTGCTAATCAGCTACTCTTCGATTTGCATTGTCCAGGGTGGCCTATTACTTATACAACTCACGACCGGCTCTGATCTAATCAAATAAGAGAAACATTCTGCTATCTGGTACACTAGCCAATAAGCTAAGAGCCACTTCTGTGTGTGTTCTTTTGTGATTATTTTCTCGGAACTCTGGGATATTATAGTTTCTTTGTATCTTGTAGTTACTATTTTATCACAGTTAATAATGCATACTAAAATTATTCTGCTTAACCTACTGTGTAGCTTCTATCTTCTGAATAGACCAGACAGCTACACCCTACTCCTGATAAATTATTCAGATATTTTCTGTCTGCATTATATTATGGTATCTATACATCATATTGACAATAAAAGTCCAGTGTTTCACCTACTACAAGGCAAGATTTCTAAATAAAGAGAGTTCAAAGTTCCAAAAATGAGCAGTATAAATCCTTTAAGTTGGTCCTTGAGACTGATAGTAAGTTAGGCCACTCTTCCTTATACTGCTCGGCTTCTAAGCACCACATATTCTACTTTTGTGTACATAACAGCATGGTATTGTCATTGATGTAAAATGTGTGCTGCATTCTAAATGATGAGGCTAAAACCTCTGAGTTTTCACATCCACTGTTTCTTCTATAGGCCACGTCGTTATCCTGAGGCCAGCAGTTTTAGGTGATACTGTGTGAGTTAAAACAGTAAAATCCATGGGCATGCATCCAGTACTTTATCTCCTTTATTGTAAAGTTGTTCCCTTAAACCAATGCAATATTTTGAAATATTGAATATACAGAATTCCACGTCATTGGATTACACATTAGCTCTCAGATGACAGTACTGACTGTGGGTCTACGGGTACAAAAGCAAACACATACCATAAGCATGTGTCTGTTTCAATTAAGATAAAATGAATATTTGCATCTTTGGTGGTGTCAAATATAGTCATTAAGTGGCTGGCAGGTCTCCTTAAAGGGTGATGCCATATTGGAGACTCAACATGGTCTCTATTACTAGCAAGTTTGGTGTTTCTCAGTGTATCATTTTTTAGGAGTGGTGGCTTATGCATTAGCTACACACTGTGCAGATACTACAGTAGCTACTGGCAGAGGCTGGCAGTTGATAACCAAGTCATTTTCTTTACTTGATTGTTTAGGTGCCTCTTCTGTGGTGGATGACCTGGACATCTAGAGTACCTACTCATGCAGTTTATTTGTGCCGTCTGACTCCATTCATGTCTGATCCTAGATGTATCTTTTCCATCTCATGATGGTTTTCTGATGGATCTGCATATTAGTTTGATTTGATGCTCTTCCCAAAACTCATGATGAACAATTTTGACTACATGGTTCCTTGTGGTTTCATCTTTAGGTGATCTATCACTGTCAAACCTGAATAGCACACCAGGAGTTACTCTTAGAAAAATAAAAAATGTAATTATGCAATAAAAATTGCAGGATTTTACTTCGGAGTCCCAGGAGTCCACAATTTTTTTTTCCATGTAACATGGTCATGAATTCCGCATCGCATCTTCCGTTACTGCAGATAATTGTAGCACTAGCATCTTACAACACAAGTGTCAAAGCTTTGACCTGCTGAGGAATCCTGCACTGCTTTAGGTCCCTCTTAAAGATGTCGGCTTTTTGGTCGTGTTGTAGCAGTATTGTCAGCTGTGAGATATTTTGCCTTCAGAAGCTGTTATTTCCATTATATTACAGTGCCTCTGCATTTATAGTTTCATCTCAATGCCAAATTCCTAATAAACAAATGCTTTAGTTTTTCAACTATTTTCTTTTATACTTTACTTACATATTTATATCTTATCTAATGTAAATTCACTACCAGTGTTTATTGTGAACTATGGCATACTTATAAAAGAGTATATTTGAAGTACGTACAGTTTAAATAGAAACAAATTGACAGCCTAAGTGCCATTTTTTAGTCCTATCCCTCTCTCTACCTGACATAGGCAACAACAATTATCTGACACTTGGAGTTAATCATGCTTTTGATTTCTTTATAATTGATCCCCTATACAATTATTGCAAAAACAGTGAATTACTTTGATTTGATTGTTTTTGAGTTTCATTTAAATGAAGTGATGAAGTGATTTTTAAGATGATGCTAGCTGCCATAACAAGCAAATCCTAACATATCTAATGAATAGAAGCTATAACATTAATTCCCTACTCATGAGCTAGAAGTGTTTCTGATTGGTGATGACTCTCCTCCAAGCAACTATATATGAAACCCAGAAACTTCCAGTTTTATGATTCTGCTCTCTTCAAAATTTATTTTCAATGTCAATATGTTTGTTCACATCAGGTGAAGTAAAGGCAAGACCAAGGAGGATCAAATGTGACAGGTTTTTAAGAGCTAACCCTGAAAGGAGTGCATATTAATTTACTTGTGTTGCATTTGCTACAACTCATTTACACATTTACTCATTTAAGGAAATCTGAAAAACACTAGGGGAAGAGAAGGGGTATGAGGCATGAAATGTGTCAGCAATCCAACACCAAGAAATTGAGTCAGATTCCTTTTTACCATTCTCTCCTAATGCTGACTGATGACTAAAGTAAGCCATAGTTTATTTAATTAAATTTAAACTTATTTAAATAAGCAAATTTATTGCTCTCTAAAGCCTGCAACCTGAAGCCAATAAGAAAGATAAAAGTTCTGTTGAATGGCTTGTTCAAGAGCCCAGCATGGCACATTTTTTTTTTTTGAAAGGAA
>CAUYLG010049453.1:0-68931 GCA_963573385.1 Cacajao melanocephalus | reverse complement strand
TCTGTCTAATATTGACAGTATAATGTTAAAGTCTCCCACTATTATTGTGTGGGAGTCTAAGTCTCTTTGTAAGTCATTAAGAACCTGCTTTACGTATCTGGGTGTTCCTGTATTGGGTGCATATACATTTAGGATTGTTAGCTCTTCTTGTTGCATTGATCCTTTCACCACCATGTAATGTCTCTCTTTGTTTCTTATGGTCTTTGTTGCTTTAAAGTCTGTTTTATCAGAGACGAAAATTGCAGCTTCTGTTTTTTGTTTGTTTTCTTTTTCTCTCCATTTGGTTGGTATGTCTTCCTCCATCTCTCTGTTTTGAGTCTTTGTGTATTTTTGCATGTGAGATGGGTCTAGATACAGCATACTGATGGATTTTAGCTTTTTATCCAATTTGCCTGTCTGTGTCTTTTGATTGGGGCATTAGTCCATTTAAATTTAGGATTAATATTGATATATGTGAGTTTGATACTGCCACTTAATGCTAGCTGGCTGTTATGCCCATTAGTTGATGTAGAGTCTTCATTACGGTGATGCTCTTTACCTTTTGGTATATTTTTGGAATGGCTGATATTGGTTGTTCCTTTCTATGTGTAGTGCTTCTTTCAGAAGCTCTTGTAAAGCAGGCCTGGTGGTGATGAAATCCCAATTTCCTTTTTAAATATGTGTGTGTGTGTGTATGTGTGTGTGTGTGTGTATTTTGTTACACTCTGAAATATTGTGGCAGCTACGGAAATCATCACAGTTGACTGACAGCCTAGCTGCCACTCCTCTGGGTCCCCAGTGCATTTGCACTCCAGCCACACTCCCCCCAGGAGGCTGCTAGTTAACAGCTGAGGAGGCTGGGGACTAGTGAAAGCTCATCTCTGAACATTCCTCCAGTGGGCAACATTGGCCTAAATATTCCTCATCAGCCTGCCGAAATTCAATACTGCATTGTAAGTTTGAGACATCCTCTGCTCAATTTTCCTTTCTTCTCCCTCTTCTTTCAAAGCTATCAGACTTGCTCGGAAGTCTAAAGCCTCTCCCTGCCTGCTCTGGTTGCCTACCCTCTTCTCCATCTCTTCTAATCCCATCTCATCTTAGCATCTGCCTCTTGGAGGAATAAAAAGAACATGAATATTTGGGGTTTTTTTTCCTAATTATACCAATCTTTTCCCCCACTGACATTCTAATACTTGCCTTAGACCCAGGAAGCATGTCTCACTTCCTTCTTCCTCCCCATGAGTTGAGAATTACCATTAGACAATAGTGGCTAAATTATTTAATGTTGATTAATTAGCCAATATTTGGGGGGCACAAAGTCTATGTATTATTATTATAGGAGCTATTAAGTACACAAATAAATCAAAAGTCCATTAGGAGCTTATAATCAAGTTAAAAAGCAGTGACTTACAGGAAAAAAAAGTGGTTTTAATAATAATACAAGCAATACACTTTTAAGGGCTGAATCTATGCATTTATCTTTTGGTCTGTCCATCTGTCTAATCTATCTGAACAGATTTCCACTGTGCAAGGTTAGGACAGAAGAAACCATTGTTACAGCCTTCTAACACTGTCATTTTTTTATCTGTAAAAATTGAATAATTTAATACAAAGGATCATGGTGAGAAATAACTAGAATGTTGGTAAAGTACCTATAAATCCCACAGGATTGTGAACAGAGGTTACTTTTTCCTGCTGCCAAAGGGTTTCATTTTTGACATGCTCTTGTATTCTTTAGCATTAACCATCTATCTTATACATACCTCTCAGCCGCAGTGCACAGAGGCTACCAGGAAAGACTGGAAGGAGTGGGGGTGGGGAGGCAGGGGAAGCAGGAGAGAAACACTGTGAATTCCAATCATGTAGCCTGGAAAAAGCAATGCGATGCTAATCCTACAATAGTAAATTTCTTCTTATCCCCTGAAACTGATGCTGACATTTCCATTTATTCATTCAGTTCCTTTAGACTCCTTGTCAAATCTCTTCTGGTTGCCAAGCAACAGTAACAGCAGTTCTGTACATAAGCATTAGGCAACAACGATTGTCAATGTTTCTCCTTTTGGTGAACGGGAAATTTAATGACCCTTTCCTATGAGAAAATGATGACAAGAACCTGTTCCATGGTGAAATCTGAAAGCTATGTGGCTTGTGTTCTTGTTTGAATCTAAGGGTTGGACTAAATTGACTTCCAACACTCGTGCAAAATTTGCCCCAAAGCTTGCATGGTTTGCACTTTCGAAACAACTACATAGCATTAAAACTTGTCTCAAATATCATGAAATGAGTTATCTGTTAAATGGAGTTCATATTTTAAAGATGCATAATGATGAGTTTCTTCTATATTTTCTCTGAACCTGCTAAAATCTCTTTGATCAATGCTTGGGTTTTTCTGACCATACTCAACCCCACATAAAGATCTGAACTATACTTCACTACTTTGTAAAATGCTGACCAAGAGAGTTAAAAGAAAAAATAAGAAAATAGTATATATTTATTCAAAAATAATTAAACATCTGCTCATCTGTTGGGGACAGACACCAGGACACACAGACATGAACACTTTCTATTTCCATCATCTGCAGAGACTTTGAAGATGTCACCTCTCTGGACGAGAGACTTTTCTCCTTTTTCCTATTCTTCTTTTTTTATTTTAATGATTCTATACAATTATTGTTTATAATCCAGTTTACCTCTATAACTTTAACAGCTCTAAAAGCTATTCACAGTGAGGTGGCACAGCTTAGCAATTACATTATAGATTGAGCTGTTCCCCATTTCCATATTGTCCTATTGTCTAATCTCACTTATTTTTTGTAGGCCTACCAATAGCTATAAAAGTTTGAAAAAGTCAAGTCCACTTTTATGTTCTTTTTCTCATTTGGTCTTTTTACTTTTTCTAATCTTGGTTCTATAGGAATTTATATTTTGAGTTTCAAACAAAAATGTTAATTCTAGAGCTGCCTTTTCATTTTCTAACTGTGAAATAAACAGATAAGGTCCCCCAGATTCTTTCTAGTTCATATTGTTAAGAGCTCATAAAGCAGCTCTACATTTATTGTTGTACTTCATGACTTTGTGAGGTAGGTTTTGTTATCATGTCCAATTTACAGATTAGGAAATTGAGGCCCAGAAAAGTTAAGTTCAATTTCTTTAAAAATACATTATTTAAAAAAGAAGTTATTAAAAATGAGTATGCCCTGAATATAAGATCAGATTAGCTCAAAGATTTTGTTCTGTTATTTCACCTTAACAAAGTGAGATTTGGGGGATTTTTTTCTTCATTTTATTTTATTTACTTCATTTAGTGGAATACGACTGGTTACTCAGCAAAGGACCTCATTTGGTATTGTGAAATCTACCTGAGACCACCTGTATTTGATGATTATGTAAACATACTAGTTTTCTGAAGAACCACAGGTAGTCAACCTAAGTAACCCAAGTTTCTGTTTTTAGAAGCAATTTAAAACATGCTTTATTTAATAGCAAAAAGAGATGACATTTCCATTAACCTACATTTCATTTTTCAAGAAGATTTGAGATTTTGCAAAATATTATAAATGGGAAATGAAGTCTCTAAAGAACTTAACAATTCAAGCAGGCATGTTCATTCATTCATTATTCATTCATTTATCTAACTCTATCTGGGGGGTCAACCATATATCAAGCGCAAGAATAGTAATAGTAAGACTCATTCTCTGCCTCCAAGAAGCACACAGTCTCACTTGGGGAGACAGAGCCACCACTAACAATTACACTCCCTGGAATAACAGCTGCAGTGGAGAATGCGGAGACCCCCACAGAAGTACAAGGCAGATGACAGAGGAAGGGCAAATCATTCAGGCAGGGAAAGAGAAAGGAGAGAGTCGGGTCCCTGAGGAGGACATCCCAGAGAGAGGAAACAGCCTTTGCAAAGGAGGCAGACATGTTCAAGGTCAGGGTAGTGACTGAGAGATGCATGAATATGTGGCAGTGGATGAAGGTGTGAAAGGTGGACAGTGGTCCACTCATGCAGGGGATGTATGTCATGCTGAGAATACCAGATTCTGATTGTGACTATATCTTCAATTTAAATCCTTATCGTTATAATCCAACAAGATAGAGACATTTTAAAATAAAACAGTTAAAATAAGTGCCAATTTTAAGGTTTAGTTGTCTTGAATATTAAACCTGAAATGATTAGCTATCTGCTTCTTTGGACTAAAAGCTACATGAAGGCAGGAATCATTTCCTCACCAAAGCACCTACTCAAATTCATCCAATAGAGGACCCACTAGTGACAACTGATGAACTCATTTGATTCCAACACTTATTATGAAGTAGTTCATTTCCTGCAGTGCTTGACTAGATACTGCATCAAAAATGCTACATAGATGTTTCATCTGATCTCTACAAGCTTGTACTCTAAGATGTAACAGTTGTTATTATTCTTAATTTTCAGAATTAAAATGTCATTGCTCTGTGTGACAGATTGAGAAACAAAAGAATCATAAAAGGCCATAAAAGCTAATAACTAAAATAAATCAATGTAAAATTAGAAATGAACAGAATTTTCAGTTGTTTATTATGATTTATTTTATTGAGTTGAGAAATCTATTAACCTTTTGACATAAGAAGATGGCATTCACTAAATGAGTTAGAGAAGCTCCACTTCCATTGTCATCACCCTCTTTCAAAATAGTGCCAACATTTTCATAAGTTACAGAAATGCAGTGGGAAAACACTATCTACTGTTAATTGACACGTGGACATCTGACATTGCTCATGAGGACTGGATGAATGTGGTGCTTAAGCCTATGCATGGAGCATTCATACTGAACTTCTGTGATCCGTGTGCTGACAGATCAGTCTATTTTCCTTTACTGGCATGATGCCATCTCTGTTTTAAATTAGACACTCTACTGTTGGCTGCTGAGCCTACCATATTGGTCTGTCCACCAGCCATGCTTTGCTTGGATCAGTTGCTATGAGTCTGATTCTTCTAAGTACTTTTCCTTTCCACGGTCCAACTTTAGGAGCTGTTCTATCTCAACAGATATTTGGAAAGAGGCCGCTGATCCTTGGTCAGCACCACAGTGCCCAACCCAGCTTCTTAAACTGGGGAACACATATTCTCACTTGAATATATGACTGTGAGTTTAGACATTATATGAAGAAGCCATGACATAAAAGGGGACATCTTGCTGCTATTTTTTACTCAATGGCCAATAAGTTTGTAAAGATATAGAAAAAAACAAACTCAGTTTCTCCTACTATACTCTCACAACACAGAACACTTCTGGGGACCTCTGGTCACCTAAATGTGTGGGGTCTTCTCTCCACCAAGTAATCCTTCAGCAGTGGATTCTTCAGCAGACATCAGCTGGGTGTTTTCCCACTTAATTCTCCCAATGTTAATTCTGACACTGTCTACCTGGAGACAGCATCAGATACCACAGATTGAGAGCTCAGTTCCACAAGACCCCCCTCCACTTCAGATACCAGCACAAGTACAGTTGGCCCTCCATGTCCACAGGTTCCATATCTGTGGATTCAACCAACAACAGAACCAAAATATTTGGGGGGAAAATGATAAAAAAAAATATCAGGAGGGTACTGAGTACCTATGGCTTTTGCAACAGCATAAAATCAAAAATCTTAACTTAAACCATCATAAATCAGGACTGTCTATAATTTGCTAGAGCAGCTCACAGAACTCAGGGAAACACATTTACTGGTTTACTGAAAAGGATATTATCAAGGTCACTGATAAACACAAGATAGAAGAGATGCACAGGGCAAGGTATATGGGAAGGGGTTTGAAGCTACTATCCCCTCTCTGGGTTCACCACCCCAAACCTCCAAGTGTTTAGCTCAGTCCTTTGGGTTTTTACAGGAGGCTTCATTACATAGGCATGACTGCTTACATCATTGGCCATTGGTGATCACTGGTAACCTTCAGCAGCTCTCCTCTCCTGCCAGTTTGGTGGGTAGGACTGAAAATTCCAACCCTCTAATCACCTGGTTGGTTCCCTGGGCAACCAGTCCCCACTGGATGATATCCAAGAGGCCTCAGCCAAAGGTCAGCTCATTAGGATACAAAAATACACTTATCATTTTGAAGATCCCAAGGACTTTAGGCATGGTATGTCTATTTCATAATAAGTATCACAAAGTTACAATGGTTTTATACTGAAATAATGTGTGGAATATATTATGAAATACAATGGGTAAAAATTTTGCATCGAATTTTAAGACAACACATCATACTCTAAGGAAATTGCATGTTGGCAGAAATCAGTTTTGACCATATACCCAGAGACTTCGGGTAACACATTAGTCCTTCTGTGCCTTGGGGGCATTTTGATGGAAAAGTCTGAGAAGCAGTAATATGTGGAAAGGGCATAAGCTTTAGAACCAGACACAGGTGAGTCTGAATCCCCGGTCCTCCACATTTTTTGAGAGTTTGACTTTGACCAAGACAAGTCTGACCTCAGGCCTCAGTGTCCTCATCAAACAGAAAGATTATTTAATATGAAGATTTATAAAATATGTAGCACAGTCGCAGATGGAGCCAGGTGGGATTTTTAAACCAAGTAAGATCAAGTCACACTCCTGCTTAAAACCTTTCAACAGCTTCCTTTTGCCCTCTGAATAATGCCCTACATGGCAGTGTCATGAGTTCCAAACCTTTTAGTACACAGACCCCCTCTAGCAGTCTGGTGAAGCCTGTGGGGTCCTTCTCAAAATAATGTTTTAAAATTCACGAAATAAACTACATGTGATTACAAAGGAAACTACTTATGTTGAAATATACTTAGAATATTAATAAAAACCAAACATGCTACAGTAATATACGTACTTCTCTATTATCACATCAAATAACATCGTATAGTAACAGGATTCTATAACCACAATAAGTTTGTAGTAGTGACGCACAAACAACATTTCAGGATATCTGCAACAAATGTAATTGGATACGAAAATGTCTGTGATTTTTCATTGTGAAAGTCACAGCTACTGCTGTTCTACTGTGGGTTTTTTTTTTTTTTTTTTTATCCCCCTTTGCCTACATTCATGACTAGAGGAAATGGTAAATTTCATTTAGATGTTAGTGAAGATAAAAATTAATTTATTCTCATCTTTGTTCATAGACCCATGGATTTTAACCACGGATCCCTTGGAAATCCACGAACCTGGATAGGGAGCCGGCATTCTAAGTGGTATTCTTTGACTTCATCTCCCATCATCAGTCACCTTTGCCTATGATACTTGGACCACACTGACCACTTGCTCGTCAAACACATTCAACTTAGTCCACCTTAAGCATCTGCTTTGCTTTTCTCTCTGTCTGGAATTCTCTTTCCTCAGGTCTTTGTATGATTGTTTCTTTACCCATCTTTATCTCAATCCAATGTCACCTTCTCCAAAGGGCTTCCCTGAACACCCCATGCAGAGCGGCCACCTACCCTTGCCTCCCCCTTCATCACACCGCCCTGCTGTTTTCTCTATAGTAGTTATCACTGCCTAAAACAGTTGTGTTTATTTATATATTCTTGTGTTAATTCTCTGCTTCCTTGCCTCCAAATGTGAGCTCCATGGGAGCAGGAACTTCATCTACATGTTCAGCGCCATACCCCAGGTATCTAGAGCAGTGTTTGGGTCTATTACACCTTTGCTAAGTGAAAGAAAAGATAGTAAGGGCTCCACAGATGTCTCATCCTTCACTCTGTATTTTTGGTATGGTGAGGATACAAAAAGATGAAAGACAAACTCCTGCCCTCAGATGGTTTACAGTCCAGAGAAGGCTGTGGGGTGACGCTGTGGAAGGTGCACCAGCACTGTGCTGGCTTGGGCTCCCGTCCAGGCTCTCCCACTTGCCTGCACAACCATGAGCAAATCAGTGCTGGGGCCTCAGTTCCTATGGGGTCAGATAAATGGGTTGGACAAATTTATCTTCATGGTGTATGGTTTATGATCCTTAAGATTTAACAGTACAAGGTAGCACATGTGGCAAGTGAGAGATTCTGACCCTCAGTGGTGGACACAGCACAGACTTAGAAAGAGCTCTCAAGTGGAATCAGTCTCCAACATGAGGAGTTGGAGGATTTTCAGAGTCATGAACTCTCAGGGTTGAAAGCAACTTCAAAGGCTGTCCAGCATGACCACTAGGTGATACACTGGATGTCTCTCTCTGAGTCCATTTCTGAAGAGGTAATGTAATACTCTTGCTCTTAGATGAAACCCAGCGTGGGGGTGAAGAGTATGAACTGTGGAATGGCACACTGCCTGGGTTCAAATCTCAGCTCTGTTGTTTACCAGCTATGTGAACGTAGCCAAATTACTTAACTTTTCTGTTTCTCGACTTCCACCTCTGTAAAACGGAAATAACACCAGTATCTTCTTTATGGGGTTATGGTCAAGAGTAAATGAAAAAAATGAGTGTAATATGCTTAACATGCTTTCTGTAAACATTACTTATGATTTTTTCTGCTAAACAGTTTGCTGGTGTGGCAAACTTACTATGTATCCCCCGAAACCATTTTCCCTTTCTCCATTGTAATTGAGTTTTTACCAGCTAGGGACTACATTACTCAGTTTGGAGTTTCTGTGATCCAACATATAACTTGATCTTACCTTTTCCTTGACGTTCACATGAGTATTGAGTTCAGCCATCTTGCTTCTAGTGGAATCAGCCCTATAAAGAAGGAAAAAAGATTAAGTTTTAAAATTGATTTCTCAATGTGTTATTTTTATGCTCTCTTCCAACACAGTAAACAACTTCATTCAGTCATAATCATAAATATCATTTCAGAATGTAAAAATACTTTGAAGCTAAGCATTTGACTTAGATATGTTCTAAAAGCATGTTACAATAACTCTAGAAGACAATGTAAAATCTTTTATTCATACTGTATTGACATGAAAAATGACAAAGACAGATGGGAATTTATCTAAACTGTGTTTCTTCCTATTATGTAAAAGAAAGGTGGTCAAAAATAGTGAGAGAAGGGTAATTGTATCTATTTTAACTAAGTATTATCATCACAATCCTCACTGTCTCAAAGCTTGTATCAGCTCCTAGGTAATCTAACAAACATTTATTGAATATAGCCCTCCTATATGTACATAACAATACCAAGCACTATAGGAAAAAACAGGAGGAAACGATTCCAAGTTTAAACGTGTACCCACCCCCAACTTTTTCCTTTTTTATTTTTTTTTGACTTTTCTCTCTATCTGGAATGCTCTAATTTCAGATCTTTTCAGGGCTGTTTCTTTCCTCTAGTCTTTTTTGTTGAGCCTGTCTCAAAACTTTTTTTTTTTTTTTTTGAATTTTTCTCAAAACAAACCTAAAGGAAAACCTGCCTGTCGCCCAGGCTGGAGTGTGGTAGCACGATCACAGTTCACTGCAGCCTCCATCTCCTCAACTCAAGCGATCCTGGCACCTCAGCCTCTCAAGTAGGTGGAACTGTAGGTATGCGCCACCATACTCAGCTAATTTTTGTAGTTTTTGTAAAGATAAGGGTCTCACTTTGTTGCCTAGGCTGGTCTCAAACTTCTGGGCTCAAGTAATCCTCTCACTTCAGCCTCTCAAAGCACTGGGATCATAGGTGTGAGCCACTGCGCCTGTCCTCTGCAGTCTATCTTAGCTCAAGTGTCACCTCCTCCAAGAGGGCTTCCCTGACCACCGTATCTAAAGTTGCCACCTCTCCTGCCTTACTCACCAACAGATTACAACAGTTTTAAATTTGTTTTTTCACTTACCAACATATCATGAGCAACATTCCAGATCAATACATATGTACCTTCACCGTAATTTTTATTGTCCATAAGTTCATAATCTCCATTTGCAAATGGACCCTTAAAACTGCCCATAATCCTTCCGCTTCTTTAAAATCTTTAGGTTTTCTGTCTTTGGTGTCCAATCTCCTTTGTGAAGTGGCCCCCTCTGAGAAGATCTGTATTCTGAAAATCAAGCTATTGTGTTTCTTTTCCCTGATCTGGTCAAAATCTTTCACCATTATAATGGAACACAGATCTTAAGTCTTTAATAGAGTCAATCTTTTTGAAATAGAGAATAAATGACTTAAATGCACAAACAGATTGGTTCAGAAATTAGCAGCCAGTCAGGCCAAGATACCAACATATACCACCTTTTTGCATGTCGAGTGCTTTTTGTCAACCAAGAACCAATGAAACACTTTCTTATATTCTTTTTGTCTTTTGTTATAAAGAGCGTCCCCACCTCCAGAGTAGATACATGCTACGGACTTGCAAAGAATCTCTGATTCCTCCCCACTATTTTCTTTCACACCTACATCTTAAATAAAGCATAAATTCAGATGCATTATCTTTTGCTGATTTTAGGATGAAAGTTTGGTGATATGCAATGTTAACTCCATTACTATTCAAATTATTCTCAACTAGGAATCCACAGAGACAAATTATCAAATATTAGAAACAGTAAGATTTTTATAAGTTTCCAAATAATACTGCCACTGGCACGTGCATTTGGACATGCTAGCAGGAGAGACCCTGCATACTTGCTTCCAGTAAAGCAGCGCTTTCCCAAATGCTCCACAAAAGTGCCCAATCTATTGAAAACACCCTATAAATGCTAAGTTCTATATCCCCTTACTTGGTATACAGGGTAATCGGTTGGTGCAAAAGTAATTGTGATTTTTGCCATCGAAAGTAAAGGCTAAGTCTGCAAATACTTTTGCACCAACCTAATAGCTGGCAAGTAACACTTGAATTTTATTTTTACTTATTCCTGCCCCTGAAAGTTACTCACTTGTAAAGGACAGGATTCTTTTCTGATTATTTCTCATAGCGAATATGAATAATGTGTGAAGTACAAAAACAAATAACTAGGTGTTTTTGTTGACAAGCCATGGGTGGAAAGTAAAGCCTTTGGTCAGTCATTACAAGCCTGCAAGATAGTCTGTAATCATTATACTGGAAGATGTGTGGACGACTCGTTTTCTTATTCAAATGAAAGTTTTGGCATTATGTAAACATACACTGTATATAAATTTTACAGTGTGTGATAGTATGAATATATGCATGAGAGGAAGGTAGAGGGGGAGGAAAGGGAGAGAGGTATACCTAAGAACTGTGAAGAACTAAATGGTGACAGCTAAATTTGGTGCCATTAAAGATAAACCTGTGAGCCACAATGCCTTTCATTAGACCAGATCAGCTGACTCTTCTGGACACATCTGATTTTGCCATTACTGATATGAGAAATCTAACAGAAAAACCGTTTGTTTTGTTTTTGCATTTGGGCTTTGATGTCTAGGATTTGGATGTGCAGCATTTTCTAAAGCTGAAATGTTATAATCCGCAGAGGAATCAGGGAGGAATTCCATTGAAGGTAGAAAATTTATGAGATCTGAAGACATGGTGACAATGGATGCTAAGCTATATTTATAACACACACACACACACACACACACACACACACACACACACACACACTTCCTTGGCAATTCCTTTTCTCTTTGACCTCAAAGTCTAATTCAAGAAGACTCTTTGGGACTGATGCTAGTAAGATTAATTACAATTTTATTCAAATCATAATTTTAGTTTTTTGTGGAAGGAAAATGCTGGCTGTGGGGGTAGAATAGGGCTATTTTAAGTTTCTCAGGTGGGAAGATAAGATAAAAATAATTATAGGGACCGATTCCTTGCCCATTTACTCTCAATTATTTTTCCCATGTGGAAGGCTGCCTCTACAGGCTCTACCTTCCAGGTGGGTTCCAATACCCTTTCCACATCACAGCTTTCTGCCAGCTGGTGCATAACAGGGACAATGCGAAACTAGTTAAAGTGTTTTAACCTAAACAGATCATAAATTTAGTTTGCCTTAAAGAATTATAAGTTTAAGTGACTGGATAGTCAAGTTGGGTTCTACTGCTAAGAACAAACACTGGGGAAACGGTGGGACAGGTGACGTTATTTTCAGTGCGTCCTGAAGGTTCTCATTGAGTGTCTGCACCTTCCAGTTGGCACTAGTCCCTCCAGAATGTCCAGAAGCACACCTTGCGCCTGTATAACATCATGTGCTCTTTACCTTTCCTGAGCTGACCCTTCCTGCTATGAAAATGAAACTGCACTGGGTCCCTATTTTGAGATTCTCTTTTCTGCTATGAACTATATCTGTCCAGTCAGCTTAATTTCATCTGAATCTTAATTGTTTAAAGTAGTCAAGGAACTTTTCAATACATTTTCACCTCATTCCACATGACAGGCCCAGGGTTTAGCTATGTGAAGCCCTAGCCCTCCAAGGTACAGACATCTAGGTTAGCCCAAGAAGCCTCTAATGCTGTGATTTTTAGGACCTACAGTGAGTAACAGATGTTTGGGAAAAACAGACCTTCCCTAACATCTCAGTCATCTGCTTGGTGCGTATCACTGCAAAACATGACTGAATACTCATACTTTAACATATATCGACCACAAGAGCTTTTAAATCTACAAGAAAGGTACAGGGATCTTTGACTTCTTGAGAAGAACCTGGTTTCTCCTTGCTATTAATCATTTAAAATTGTTCTTAGAACAGACCAGTTACTGAGGGCTGACTATTCAAGTCTATGGATACATGTTCCATACATACTAATAAATCAACATAAAATTAAGATACTCAGAAATATAAGTCCTGATATTGGTGCAACATTTCAACAGCTGATATATTGTTTTAAAACTTTTTTCCTTAAAACTGCAATTTAGATTTCAGTAATATCATTACAAACATATATCATCATCTAATTTTTATATATATCCTAAAGAAAACCAGAGATCAAGGAAATTGTTAAAACTTATTAGGGACACATATTAGTCATAAAGAAAAGGATTTCACCATTTTAATACATTGGCTATATATGTTTCTAGCATAAAATGTATAAAACACAAATATGGTTACCACCAATCACTTCAAAAACAGAATTATATTGAACTGAACTACTCATGAGCAAAGATCTTACAAAATATGCATTAACAGTAGCCAGAAAATCTGTTAGCTTGGAACAAAGATAAACATTTTTTATGAATAATAAACTAAAATAATAGAAATTCTGGCAAATATGTCTCAGTATTTCCAGCTGACATAATTCAATGAAGTTTAATATGTATGACAGTCTGTAAAGTTTTTAAAATATATATTTATGTTTCTAATGCAATCATATAAAACACGCAAAGTTCTAACAATGTACTGAAATGTCAAATCATTTTCTGACTTGCTTTTCTCCTTTCTCTCTCCTGTTTGATTGTATAATCAGCAATAAAGTTTCACTTTTGTTTCTCTGAAACCCATTATTGCTCTTAGGTTTACTTTCCTTTTCTTGGGTATTACATCACTTTGCTGGAACTGGATTTAGGAAACCATAGGAAATATATAAGAAAAAATTTTAAGTAATGATTTTAACAAAATTTTCAAGGTTATTAATGCAAAATTTCCCATGATTTACAAAAATGTAAAAATCATTCTGCATATTTGGGGCCATTAATAGGGTATTTCATAAATTATCATAACTCATAATGTAAGCTGGAGGGGTTAAATGCCAAATGTCGTGACGATGGCTTAGAAAGGGAAAATGACCAAATTGGTAGAGATTGGATCAACTTGACTTTCTGGCTAATCATCAGACTTAACCAGGAAGCTCTGAAAAAGTGAGGTTTCTGGGCCCCAAGGTCAGCTGGGGAAGTTGTGATGGAAAACAGCAACTCCCAGGTCATTTTCATGCAAAGCCAAATTTGAATGTGGCTAGTCTAAAGCGGAGTATGCTGGAAGGGTTTAATACAGGCCAAATTTCAGAGAGTGAGTACAAAAAAAAGGAATATAAGCTGTCTCATTGACACGTTTTATATCGATGATACGTTGCAATGATAGTATTTGACAGACTGGATTAAATAAAATACAGTTTTAAAATTAATTTCATCTACTTCTTTTCACTTTTTTAATGTGACTGCTAGAAAATGTACGATTGCATGTGTGGCTTACGTTATATTTCTATTGGAGAGTGCTGTCCTAGAGCAGAGGTTCTTACAGTGTGGTTCCCAGATGAGCAGTATCAGCATCACCTGGGAACTTGTTAAAGATGCAAATACTCTGCTCCTCACCTGTCAGAAAGAGAAGCTCTGGAGGGCAGGGGCAGCACAGCAATCAGTGCTTAACAAGCCCCGCAGGGTATTCACATGCACACTAGCAAAACCTTGAGAACCACTAAGTCTCCATCCTGGAACATAAAGAAAGAGCCTCTTCCTTGATCCCAAATACTACACGCAAGAAACAGATTTTCATGGAAGCCTAGACAGATAAGGGGAAGGCCAGTTTCCTACATATTTTACTTCATTAAGGAATAATCTTTTCACAAATATATTATTTAATAATAATCAGCACACTTCTGGAGAACTTATAATGTACCAGACACTCTGCTAAGTGCTTGATGTACATTTTTTTGATTTTACCATCACAACCCTATGAGTAGAAACTAAGATTATCTCCATTTTACATACGTGGAAACTGAAGCACAAGGAGATCTAACTGCTCAAAGTCCCACAGTAAGCATCAGGGCCAGGACTCATAACTAAGGCAGTCCAACTTAGCAACCCACAGCCATTGGGCTAATAGCACCTCAAAACCATCATAAATGAGTCGCAGGGCTCACTGTCTATGAACTGCAGTAAGAACTCCGCCAGGAGAATAAAACCATTCCTTGGGACCTGCCTTCTCAGGCCAGACAGGCCCATGATACATGCCTTGCCCATGTGCAGGATACATAAACTGCAGCATGAAACCACTCCACCTACACAGGAATGGGTACAAATAAACTTGTTTTAAAGAAATGGCTATTTTTGGCTGGGTGTGATGGCTCACGCCTGTAATCCCAGCACTCTGGGAGGCTGAGGAGGGTGGATCACCTGAGGTCAGGAGTTCTAGACCAGCCTGACCAGTATGATGAAACTCCGTCTCTACTAAAAATACAAAAATTAGCCAGGTGTGATGGCCTGCCCTTGTAGTCCCAGCTACTTGTGGTGGGCGGGGTGGGGAGGGGGAACAGGAGGAGGCTGAGACAGAAGAATTGCTTGAACCTGAGAGGCAGGGCAGAAGTTGTAGTGAGCTGAGATAGCATCACTGCACTCTAGCCTGGGAGACTGAGAGAAACTCCATTTCCCACTCCCCCAATGCCCCCCCTCCCCGCAAAAAAAGGCTGTTTTCCTGCAGCTTCCTACCTCAGGTGAGGGTGCAAAGAGTTGCAGTTAGTGAACCTTTAGCCAACAAATTGTTTCCTGGGAACTGTGATGTTGCCAAGTGGCTCCATGACATTCTGGGGTCTAAAGGCATAACTAATTGAATTACTAATTTAAATTACTAAGTTGGAGTAATTAAAAGTGTCTGTGTACCTGACTCTGGTATAAGCCTAGACAGTGCTGTTGAAAAATCCTGCATCACTATGATCACGTAGATCCTGAGACATTTTCTCATGGCTGCCTCAGAGAAGAATCAGCACTGATCTTGTGTGTAGGAAGTCAATTATGCCACGTGATTTGAAAAGCAGTAACAATTTTCTCAGGCAAAACAGTATCTAACAGTATCTCTGAGTATGAGCTTCTTAAGAAACATGCATTTCTACTTAGTTGACGGCATGCCATTACCTCTGGAAGAAGGTGCACTATCACAGATTAATTTATTTCATTCTCCTACTGCCATCAGTTGGTCCTTAGCAGAGAGCAGTGCTCTGAGAAGATGGGAAACAGGACAGGTAGGTTTTGATAGGGAGAGCTGGAAGGGCTTCACATCTGTCTAAAAAGGGCACCATTCATCCTGATGGGTCACACTGTAGCACAAGGGTCTCAGGTCTCCAGGTTGGAGGAAATGAACTCTGTGGTCCCTTTTGGCTCTCAGGTACTACGGGTCCGTACAGGCACTGGGAATTGATGGAAATGCTTATAAAAGGTATGGGTGCCGTCTCCAATGAGGTACAGTACTAGGCTATTTCTCTGCACAGATCACCTTTAAAGCAGAGACTAACCATCCCATACCCTAAGCACAATCAAGGGCACTTGCATGCCAGCTGAAGAGGGAAAGTGTTCCTCTACAAAACTGAGACTTGGTCTAAATTTAGTACTAGGTATGTTTTCTGTTGCCTAACTGTTCAATTGCCTAATCTCTCTTCCATTTTGTCCCCTCTTCCTTTCCCCTCCATCCTTTGCTATTCCTTATCTGGCATGGTAATGACTGAGGTCTCTTATATTTCAAATGTTTTTGCTCTTTGTTTCTGTGGTTTAATTTCCATAGTCTAATAAAAGTTCTTGTACCTTAGAGGAAAGTCGCTTTAATTATTAGGAATGAGAAACATAAACAATGAAACAGAGTGATGACTGAAATATGAATTTCATATGAAGATACTTAGGTATTTTTTTGCTTAATTTGGAGAAAAAAAAATTCAAGGTTGCATTTTTATTCAAAGGCATTTCAATGTACTCAACCCACTGTTAGAACAACTTGACTGAAAAGCATTTTAAGGGCAAATGTCAGGAAAAAAAAATTCACATTTAAAAGCTCTGGCTTGGCCTCTTTTGAAAAGCAGAGTTAGCCTTTGGTTTAGAAATGTCACTGCCTACTAAGTTCTTTGTGGGGGGAAGAAAGAAAATTGAATGTTTTATTTAAACAGGTCATTAACAGTCAATACTTATTTGAAAAGGCTTGCTTTCAGAGGCAGATAAAAGCTTCCAATCACTTAGAATATCACTTGAGCAGATCTAGGGCAAGATGTGCTGATGCAAGTTTGAGACCTTTATGGGAGAACATCTTCACTCAACAGCCCAGAGTGCCTGTACGGCAGGCAGAGTCATCTGCGTGGTGCACACTGCTGTATATGCTGCACATACACGGCAGAGCGGAACACAAAGCACACTTCATGGCAGGCCCAGCTTTGAATTTTCCATTTTAGTACTGGCAAATGCTTATGAATGAAGATTAACCATTTTTGCATGAAGTGCCAAACTACCTCCCCACAGCAGCAGAATGCAAATGGGTGCAAAAGAGCAAAGGACAGCTAAAATAAATGCGGCAGATCTAAGGCAGTGCAAGCACAGGGGGAGGAGGACACACGACAGGCTCTATTAGCATTCACCTACGGCATGCTTTTTCTATTTAATTTGAAATTATTTCATTTCATAGGTCTCTGCTGGCTTGAGAATATAAATAAATGCCTTTTTCTAAAAGTGACCCAACGCTGGCTCCTATAAAGATCTGCTTCTGATTGCTGGGCTTTAAAGCAAACATGTGTTTCCATAGAGATGTGGGCGACCTGGACCTTGTGCAAGTACCCACTTGTATCAGCAACTCAATTATACTCAGTTCTTTTAAGATGCAATGATGTAAGCTCAAGTCTTTAAAATATGCCCATCCTCAGAGACGTCTTAGGAAAGGTGAAATGGCCAGCGTTATGTGAAGCAGAGAAGAGATTCAGCAGAATAAATGCCACCCTCTCCAAGCACACTGTAATTGGTTCTCTCCCTGCAAATCACACTGCTTTGCTCTCCCATCCCCCTCACCGCCCGCTGGCAAATCCCAAATCCCAGAGGGGTTTGGACAAAAGATCAAACATAGTTCTTTACACTCTGGAGCACCAAGTACTTTACCACAAACTCTCCAATGTTGAAAAATAAATATCATGCATTCCCTTTCTTCCTTTCCTTCCCCCATCTCTTTAACTAGCTACGGGCAATTCCTATAGAAAGGACAATTATTTTTCTTATAATTTGACAAACATTCATTAAACACCAACAATACGCCAGGGCGTGTGGGGAATGATGGCAATGGTTAAAGCTACACTTACTGAACTCTTACCGTATACCCAGCAATGCTCTAAGCAGGTTCCATGTATTAACGTTATCCTTTAATTCTCAGAATCGCTCTAAGCAGTGTGTACTTCTATTTTCGTTATCACCATTTTATAGAAAAATAAATGGGAGTACAGAGAGGTAAGCTACTCGCTAAGTCACACAGCTATTCAGTACCCAGCTGAGCTGAGATTCGAACTTACATCTCCTGGCTCCAGAGCTCTTGGCCCCAGAGGAGCTTACAGATCAACGATGAAGACAGATATGTACATAAAAGCACAGGAGAGAGCCAGACAAGGAGGTGGCGCAGGAAATGAGATTGAGAACTAAAAGAATTAGAGTTGGAATTCACCTGGCTCAAGGTTCTGGGCAGAGCAACAATGGGGCTGAGGTCTGTCCAGCTTGAAAGACCCATCCCAGAGAGACAGGCACAAAAGAGTATTAGAGGCAGCCATGCCGTTAGACGGGCTAGGGATGGGGCCATATGCTTTTAAAACTTTTAATGGCATCTTTATATGGACAACACTGCATATTCATATCCAAAGGAAACATGGATTATGGTTCTGCAATATAACTCTGGACCAGCAAAGAGAACCCCTAAGTAAACCTGGTAAATAAAAGCTCTATGTTTACAGCTAACTCTGGGAAGCTGGCTCAGCTGTCATGGAATAAAAATGTGGAAAAGAAACCCATCCTCTCTTCACAGCACATTCTGGTTTCAAAAACCTCTGTTCCAACAAACTCACAGTATTCCTAGTTCATTGAGTCAGAACTCTCCTAGTAAACATTTAATAATTTTCTCAAAGTGGCAGAGAAATTCAGGTTCTTCTAGTTCCTTGAAATGTCACTGGTACTGGCTGAATAAAAACAGTATATGATGTACTGCCCTGAACACAATGGTATTTGGTGGGAAAGAAATACTGGGGAGCGAAGGCAGGGCTTAGACTTCCAGTCAGGAGAGCGCCCGCAGGCAGCCAACCACGTTTCCCACCCCATTACTGTCCTTCCTAGGGTCTCCCAGCAAATGCAACCTCAACTCACTTTTTAAGGTTTCCTTGTGCTCCAAATCAGGGCTCTTGGCCTACAGTTTCCAGCAACTGGCTTTCTCAGCAGGCAGATAAACTCTGTTCCCCAACTGGCCACTTTTATCAACTTGCTTTTACCGTGACCAGTAAGTCATCTTAATAGTGACGCATGTGGAGCCAGAAACCGGGGTAGTAGCAGGATCTTGGGTGTGGCTGAGTAATCAGCAGTGGGCTGGTGGCCTTGGCCACCTGAGCAACAGAGACTCACCTTCCGAAAGACTGTTTGTTTCCTTTTTGTAAAAGTGCCCAGGGTTTTTGCCTTCAGGCTCCTGTTAGTGAATCCCAGCTCTTCATCTTTCTTATCTTAGGGAAGGTATAGCTCTAAGTCTGAACTTGCAACCTATACACTGACTGCCCCTGAGGCTGAGAAGAGGCTGGGACTGTCGTCATCATTCCAAAGGTCAGTTTCTGGGCATGACTGTCTGCTAAGGGCTTCTTATCTTCCGGGTGACACCAGGACAGGCATATGAATCAATTAGTACACATTCTAGGACTGCACCCTGAAAAGGGTTCCTGGTTCTAGACCTAACTGAAAACATCTGTTAGCTAATTTTGCCTTAAATGGAAAATGTACAAACCATGTTCAGGGGTACACATTTTATTAAGGGGCATGTGCTCACACAAGGGGGTCAAGTTCTTGCCTGATGTTTGTTCAGTTTAACAGCAAAAAGCCAGGGTGAGAAGCATGTGGTAGGGTACATTTGGGGCAGAGTGGAGAGGGGTTTCTTACCTGTCAGACCTGCTGTATCTACACGCACATTAGTCCAATATATGTTACCTGTTCGCTGGTTTGAGGTTTAGAAATCTACACATACATTCTACATGTTCTTAGAAAAGCTCTCTTCCCTCCTGGATAAGGCTTTACTTGGTCCCTACCATCAGAGCCCATCTAGCTGACTGCACACAGGCAGTCAGCCTAGAAAGCTGCTACCACCAGCCCGGTGCCTGTTACCAACCACAGGATCTTGGGCCCTTAGACAATCTCAAAGAGGAAACACTGCCTATTTTCTGCTATACAGATTTTTCCTTATGTTCCTATGACCGAAAACAAGCAATTACAATTCACCAAGATTGAATCCCAGCTCTGCCTCTTACTAGTTTTGGGATTTGGGCAAGTACCTTGATCTAGGCCTTGTTTCCTCCTTAGTAAAATGGGGATAATAATAGTAACTATGGCATAGAGTGGTAAGAAGGATGAAATGAGTTCATGTTTGTAAAGTGATTACAACAGTGCCTGGCACACAGCAAGTGCTATAAAAGTGCTATAAAAGAATATAAATAGATTCCCTCATAGCTCATGTGGTGGCTTTCCCACTGTCCTCATTTTACAGGTGAGTCTAAGGATTATGAGGTTACCAACATGCATCAAGCCAGTAAAGGAGCCAGCCCTTGAAACCTGACCTTCTGACCACAAATTGTCCTGGTGTGGCTATGCCCTTCCCTTTTCCAACTAACAGTGTCACCTGATGGGAGAGGTGTGGTGACTCCAGCGAGGAGAGCATGGCGGCCCAAGGCTAGGGGCCTGACTGCAGCCCTGCTAAGGCAATAGGAATTCTCAGGGCTCTGTCTGTTTCCACAGGGTCATTTGCTTTCTTTTAAAACAGCTGTATTAGCAGAAGCAAATCCATCACTACAATATCACTTCCCCATAGAATGGATCGGAAACCCATGGCAGGTCACGGTTTCCTGCCTTGTAGCTATCATATGTGCTCAGTGCTTTCGTGACCAAATTCACAGCTTAAGGTACTTGTCTTCAGAGGACAATAAACAGTCATAACATAGAAAGAGCAAAGTTCAAATAGATTCTTAGAGTTAATAAGGGAGCAATCTAAAAATTACTAAACTTCCATACATTTTGATTTCAGGTAATTGCATCAACATGAGTAAAAGAATTAATATGATTTTAATTCCCTCTGGTTTATTCTAATGCAGTCACAGATAATAAAAACTCATTTTGATCATTTATTATATGCTCAAGATTCTAGGGGGTCATATTTACTATCTTAGTGAACCTTCCGTTTCTAGCTGTAATAAAAAATAGAAATTTGTCATCTGAAATATGCTGTACTGGGAAATTAATAAGTACTTTTAAAGTGCTTCAAATATACAAGACTTTAACAGATTTAATACATTACAAAAAGAATTCTTTCCTTTTAAAAAAGACTGCTTCTGATAAATTCCATTTTGCCTTTCTCTCTTCCAAAGTTCCAAATACAATGCCTTTGACAAGCTAAGTGTTCAATGAAGACACATGGAAAGAAAGGAATAAATGTCCTCTCATTTTATTCTTCATGTCTTGCTTGCAATGAATTTTTAATAATTTTTTTTCCTCCAGTTTTTAACCCCTCATTCTAAGTTATCACTTTAAATGACACCCTTTAAAACCAGCATTGTCAGGCTGGGCACAGTAGCTTACGCTTGTAATCCCAGCACTTTGGAAGGCTGAGGTGGGTGGATCCCTTGAGTCCAGGAGTTTGAGTGCAGCCTGGGCAACATGGCAAAACCCTGTCTCTACTAAAAATACTAAAATTAGCCATGTGTGGTTGCATGTGCCTGTAGTCCCAGCTACTAGGGAAGCTGAAGTGGGAGGATCGCTTGAGTTCAGGAGGTCGAGGCTGCTGTGAACTGTGATCATGCCACTGGCACTCCAGCACGGGTGACAGAGTGAGACTCTGTCTTAATAACAAGAAACCCAGCATTGTCCAACATTGTTCTAGCCACATCATTTCAGACACCTTCCAATCCACTCTGCTGTTCCTCCCAGCATACCTCCAACCCTGCAATGTCTTTTAGTCATTATCAGAGTCAAGGTCTAATCATGAGCACTCAAACCCTCCATATCTTCCTTATTGGGCCCCATGTATCCCCGTCTTTAACCTGGTAACTTCCCCAGCATCTTCTATTGATTTTATTTCTTCTTAATGCAGAGCCTTTTAGGATAATCAAATCACTAAGCCCTCTAGTTCATCTCCATCAAAGCCTACACTTTTGTCCAAAAAGTTAACCTTTTCTATGGAGTATTTAAAAAAAAAATTCATCCTCACCCAATGCTAAACACAATTAACTATTAACCTCACCACTATATACCCATGTAACTCCAGCATAGATAGAGACTTTTTTTTTCTTTTGAGATGGAGTTTCACTCTTGTTGCCTAGGGTAGAGTGCAATGGAGCAATCTTGGCTCACTGCAACATTTGCCTCCTGGGTTCAAGTGATTCTCCTGTCTCAGCCTCCCAAGTAGCTGGGGTTACAGACACCTGCCACCACACACGGCTAATTTTTGTATTTTTAGTAGAGATGGAGTTTTGCCATGTTGACCAGGCTGGTCTTGAACTCCTAATGTCAGGCGATGCACCCACCTCAGCCTCCCAAAGTGCTGGGATTACAAGAGTGAGCCACTGCACCCAGCAAATAGAGACTTTTATTGCTGTTGGCACCTATATGCACTTTATGGACCCTTCATAAACTGTCTTATGGCCTTCCTTGGCTACACTCTAAGTTTGTAGCATAAAAGGTTGGAGAGCAGACACACATCCTCCCTTCTTTGCATGAAGATCTAACCTGCCCTATGACTCAACTCACAATGTGGGAAATTCAGAAAGTACCAGATGCTTCCAATGGTGTAGAAGCATTAGCAATACATAGTTTAATCTCTTCCAAATCATTTTTCTAAAGATTGAATGAATCAAAACTTTTTTAATACAGTGGCTCAAATAATGCACAGGCCTCTCAGCTAAATATAATACCATGTATTATTTCCCTTTGTAAGACACTGGTAGTCATTCAATCTACCTAACACCAATTTTGAGGTGTAAATGTATTAGGTTTTGATCACCTGTTTGGTGAAATAGATCCATCTCTCACAGCTTTGATTCCATTTATACCCATTCTTGACTGACTTGTAGGGACAAATAATCAGGAATGTCTGTATTTTTATTTTTTTACTAACGCTAACAAGTTCATTATCTAACTGTGGGACATGTCCTTTGAGTGTACTCCCCTGGGCTAGACACTATATGTAGAGGGTGTCTGTCCCTATGAGAACTGAGACTCAATGCCTGTTCTTGGTGGGGGTATATATTGTCATGATGGGGGTGTCAAAATCAAGAGAAATGAGAATGTTACAAAGTAGTAAATAAATCATTCTGAAATAACTACATCCATGTACACAAAGTGGCTTCTAGAGGGATGAGATGGCTTTAGCTTAGGTGAGCTTAATCAAAGAGGGCTTCAGAGAGGGGATGCTCTTTTGCACTACTTTGAGGCAATGCTGGCAATGATGGGAATGGCACTGCAGGTATGAGGAAGAGTGAAAGTAAAACTTCTCTTGCAGAAACAGTGAGTAATGTGTAAAGCCAGAAAGAAAACCTATCTGCTTAGCACACGGAAGTCAATTAATAAATATTTACTGGGGGGTCCACGATTTGTCTCTGCAAGATGCAATGCGTTTAGTTAATTATGATGCAGTATAATTTTAAGATTGACTCCTGCAGGAGATAAGATTAGCAGGCAGTAAGCAATGAGATGACATCAGAAGGCAGTATTTGAGGTGTCTATTTGGTGTGGTTTATACTTCTCCTGTTCGTAACGCAGCTGGAGGTAATATGCTTGTTTCATTTTTCTTTTAGTAAATGGGAGAGTTCCTTCTCATCCTACCCCTCCCCAATTCTCCCTCCCACCCCACTGTCATTTTTGGTTACATGGTTCTGAATCTAGACCTTATGAATTTTCTCTGTTATTCTTGAAATGCTGAATTGAAAACAGGATCTTTCAAAATAACTTCAAATTGGTGCCAGCTGACTTTCTGTACTTCAAGTTTTGTAAAAATATATGCTTTAATCTGACAAATATTAAAGGGCTTCGAAACAAACAAAACTATATAGGTAAGTTACACGTACCTCTACGAAAGTAACTCATAAATTATATTTAAGATTCCATTTGGTTTTATGTTTACTTGATTTCCCATCCTGTGAAATGACTGACGCCAAATATTATATAATTTACCACACTCAGTCTGGAAAAAGAGATAACCAGACACTGAAAAGACACTCTTATTTGTTTTACTAAATACTTCTCTTAAAAATGTGAGGAGGTATAAGAAAGGGAAAATGTCTTCAAAACTTAATCTACATTTGTATCTATTTCTGAATGGCTACCAGTCAGTCTTTAACTCTTGGTTTCATTTTTCATTCCAAGCTTTCAAACAATACTTTACTAGACAGAATGAGACCACTCTAGATGTCTTATAGAGAACATAGGGTGAAGACTGAGGAAAGACTGTAATGGTCACAGTATTAGTCAGTTTTGTTCTTTTTTTTTTTTTTTTTTTTTTAAAGGCAGTCAAATTTAGCATGGGGGATTATATACCAACTTTAGTGGCATTAATGTTAATACGTTCTGATAACCCACTACTATCAGACCAGCCTAATCAGTTTTTGAAGAATCCTAAAGCCATGCTGTATGGTGGGGAAAAATTAATTTAGCTTATGACAAAGCATTCTCCTTCAAGCCTCTGAATAATCAATCTCTTGCTTTACAAAGACTTCTTACGTCTGACAGCTCTGCCAAGCCTTTAGCAATAGCTATCATTTACTGACGACAGTCATTCATTCGTTCAGTACTCATTTTAGCACTTAGTGGGCACCTCCTCTGTGCCAGGCACCATCCTAGGTGCTGGAGCTACAACAGTGAACAAACCAAACAAAACCCCCTTTAGGCACCACACTGGATGATTCTATTTCACTGAGACCTCACAACGTACCTGCCTGTAGGCATTTGTTATCTCCATTTTAGAGATGAGGGAACTAAGGCTTATATGTTAAGGCCCAGGTCCCAGAGCTAGTCAATAGCAAGGCTGGGACTGAACCCTCTCAAACTAACTCCCAAACAGGCGCTCATTCCACTAGTCTGGTGCCATTTTTTTGGTTCAATACAAATAAAGAGAATATGTAGCTTACAAATTATTTAGAGGGTTCATTCCAGTTGTGACATCTTAGTATTCACAAAAATTAGAATCGTAGATGTAAAGCTGGCTTAACAAAAATGGCCAAGGGGGAAGGAAAATTATCAATGGGAATAACAACATTTTCTCATTGCTTTAAATGTTGCTCTCCACTTCCCAGTGAGAACAAATCACCATGGAATACCCTTTCCCGGGCTACCTGCCACATTCTTTCTCACCCATTCCTTAACTATTATCCCCTTATGTTCCTTTCCCTTTATTCCTGTTACATATGGTGTTGTTAAAGAGCAGGTGAAGCTGTCCTGGGAGACAGTGAGACTCCTGTCACAGAATCTGTTCAAGGAGAAGCTGGCTGGCCACTGAATGAGGACGATGGAGAGGGAATTCACTTACAATTCAGGAAGATGGGGGACCTCTGCCTTGTAACTCCAGAATTCCAAAGAGAGAAACAAGGTTGTTTTTGCAATCTTTTCCCCTGAGTTTCCCATGAGGCATCTAGAGTGGTCTCATTCTGTCTTAGTCATGTGTTGTCTGAAAGCTTGAACCAAAAATTGAAGCCAAGTCAAGTCCAGCTGATACCTACAAGGCACACTGCCAGAAGTCAATTACTTCCTTTGGGTTTTTATGCCTGGGAGTCTCAGATGGTCATGGAAAGAGCCTTTCTTCCTGCAGGCAGGGCCAGAAATGCCTCACATCTACAGCTTTGTTAGAAAACAGTATGACTTACCATTTGAAGCAAAATCTAAAGAAGCTGTTGGATGACACAAACAAATAACTTCTAACAGATTTTTGTGTTTGGTTTGGTTTGTAACTCAACCGAACTTTCATGAGAAGCGTCTCCTCCTGGTCCTAATGTACCCACAGTCTGAAAGCTGGTGAAGCTTTAACACTGAACTCAACATCCAGTAATTGTTTTACTCTTCTGGAGTCCTGGGATTCTATGTATAAAGGACTTTATACATCCCTAAATTAATTTGTAGATAAGACATTTTGTCTTTGCAGATCTTGAGAACTTTATTCTTGAGAGTGCACTTATTCCTCATTTGACACAGTCTGGAGTCTTCTCATCCTGAGATACGTACTCCTGAACTATAAATGAATCTCCTAGTCAACATCTTCATTAAGTAGCCATCCAGACCTTGCTCAAACATACTCTACAATGGGGATGCATGCCTCCTAAAAGAGTTTCTTCTGCACAAGTCTACTTGTGACTTAACCCTTAGCTAAAACATATTCTACAATGGGGACGCAGGCCTCCTAAAAGAGCTTCTTCTGCAAAGTCTATTTGTGACTGAACCCTTAGCTAAGATGGAGTCAACTGCCTTCCATGAATGTGCTAGCTCTGCCTTTAGACACTCCTTAAATCTGGTCATTCTTCCAAAACTCTCAGATTCATCTTACGTATGCTTTCTCTATCCTCGTACAGAATTGTTCATAGAATCAAAGGATGTCAGAGTTGGAAAGGACTTTATATAATACATTCCTAAATTAATTTGTGGATAAGACATATTGTCTTGTCAGATCTTGAGAACTTCATTCTTCCCACCCTGAGATACATATATATACTCAGTGGTTTTATTCATATTTTAATGCAGCCTAAGATTGCATTTTCTTGACAATCACATCACAGTATACATTGATCATAATGAGCCTACAGTCAATTAAAACCCCCAAGATTTCCTCGTATGATCTGAGTCCCATTTCTCCAATCTTTACTTTTGCAGTTGATTTTTCCTTTCGGATCTTAAGTGCACATGTTTATATTTGGCTCAAATTAATTTGTCTTATTAATTTGGCTGATTTCTCAAGCCTAGTAAGGTTCTTTGGGCTAGCAAACCTGTAACTTTCCACTTTAGCTGTCCATTTCACTTTGGTCATTCACAAATTGAAGGATATCATTTATGTCACTTATGCCAGTAAGTACAGCAGTCTGGGCTTGAATCTCAGCTCTGCCACTTAGGAACTGTATGACCTTCAGGAAATTAAACTCTCTGTGTTGCAGTTTACTAATTTATAAAGTGGAAATAAAAGGTTATCAACTACATAGAATTGTGAAGGTTAAATAAACTAATACATATAGAGTAATAGATACATAAGAGTTCAATAAATGTCAGTTATTTCTTTTGTTTCATCAAAATCATCATCATTCATGTCACTGATAGAGATCTGGAATAGAACAGAGGTCTATATTGGTTACCCTCTGCAATTACTTGGACCGATTCTTTAGCACTTTCTGGGTTTGTTATGCAAACCCAGTTGTGGAATCCATTGAAACTACTCTGTTATTCAGTTCTTATTTCTCCATTAAATCCATAATGAAACCCTGAGACATTGCGAAAACTGCGTTGATGAAATTCATATACCCCCTATCTATTACATTCTCTTCACTTTGCATTCCATTTATTCTATTGAACAGGAAAATCACAGTCCTGCTTGACTTCTTGGAGCCTAATGATTATCACTTGCTTTTCTGAGTGTTTTCTGTTTTCAGAGTAAATTCCAGATTTTTGCTGAGCTTTTACGTTTTCTCTTTTTGACAATTGCCAAGCTCTTGGGGGCTTTCTTCATTCTCTGACATTCTCCCAAGATGACTGACTACAGCGACAGTTGCAGGTGAGCAAGGCCTGGGGATGCAACTTGGGCCAGGCGGCCCCAATCCATGACAAGGCACTAAGAGCTAGCATTACACTGCTGGGGACCTCAATTCCCTCTTACTCATATTTTGTTCTACCCTTACAGGTGAGAAATCAGTATTCTTGATTAAAAAGCAAGAATAAGAAGAGAGGAATAGTCCTTTGTTTTTCTCTCAAAAAAAAGAGAGGAATAGTCCTTTGTTTTTCTCTCATCAGTCTCTTTCTTGTTTTTTCTTTACAAAAGTAAAACTAATTTATATAATAAAAAAGACAAAAATAATATTGCAGTCTTGACAGAAATGATAACTATGTAATTATTTTTAAAATGCACAAAACTCAACGTCACTAGGATTCCAGTTTTCCATGTCTGGATTATTTTGTCACCTTTATTTTCTGTAGGATTGTTTCTTGTCAGCTTTTTATGTCTTTGGTTGTTTTTAGGATTCTTTATATATTATACTTCAGCTCACTCTAGATTCTGGGCTTCCTGATACTTTTCTAATGAGATTCTGTCTCTCTCTTTGGTATTTGCTCTTGGTTATTGGCCTCTCCTTGCATTCTTTGTAAATGGTCTTTTATGGCCCCAGCATTATGGCTCCTGCCTGTAATCCCAGCACTTTGGGAGGCCTAGGTGGGTGGACTGCTTGAGGTCAGGAGTTCAAGACCTGCCTGGCCAACATGGTAAAACTCCTGTCTCTGCTAAAAATACAAAAATTAGTTGGGCATGGTGGTGCACGCCTGTAATCCTAGCTACTCAGGAGGCTGAGGCAGGGAAATTGCTTGAATCTGGGAGGCAGAGGCTGCAGTGAGCCGAAATCGCATCATTGCACTCTAGCCCCGGTGAGTGTGAGACTCCGTCTCAAAAAATAAATTAATTAAATTAAATAAATACTCTTTTATACTTTGAGTTAATTTGAACATGCCCTTTGCATCCATAACTATCTCTCTTCTATTTTTTTGGAACTATTAAATCTCTAATTCTAATCATTCAAACAGTTATGGACTGTTAGACTTGGAGTGCATGTGTGTGTGACAGAGAGAATGTGTGCATTATCTTTGACAATTTGGAAACATAATCATATTGTCAGGATTTCATTGTTGATTCTTTCATTTTATACATATACACACATATTTTTTATATGTATATGGAAAACTTATTGGGTGTCAGCTATGCACCAGGTACTGTTTGAAGAGCTTTAGGAGTGCCTAGAAAGGGCCCTAATTTGAATGTAGAGGTGGGCTTCTCATCTCTTCAGTCATCTTCTCTTTTAGAGTCTCGGACTGTAGAATCGTATCTTCTACTTCTCTGAAATATTTGGGATTTCCCCCCTGAAGTCTGTAGTACATGTCTACTATATCCACCATCTGCTCTTTAGTTCACAAAAAAGCTTAAACATCATGGTCACAATCCTCCAAGAGCTGGCCCACAGCAGACACTCAATATGTATTTATCAAACAAACTGATAAAAGTTCCTTCTACTTATATTTCATCAACCAGTCTTTTCTTGGTTAAAATTAGATCCAATATAGCAGTTCCCTTCATTTCCTTTACTTCCCTAGAGAGAAAATGGCAGTGAGGCAAATTAGTATCTGAGACCCCATTTCCATTTAAACATGAATAAGACTCCGAGCAGATGCCCAAATAGCTTGTCTCTCATTATTCTTATTACCTCTGTGTCATTTTTGTACATGATTCAGAACTAAATTATACCAATGCCCAATATGACTGAATGGTCTAAGCTCATTTAGTCAACTAAACTATTTATTGTCCACCGCGTGCGAGGAACTGTGCTGGACACTGAAGTTTTTTGTTCTTTTTCCTTTTAACTTCACCAAGTATGCACCTTGTTTTGGGTTTTTGGATTCTCACACCTCTGCCTCCCTGAGAAGTTTGGGACTTCTGCTCGATGGAAACAACCCACTGCACTATTACAGTGAGAAAGCTTATTTCCCTACTGTTTCTGCTCTGTTATAAATCTTGCCATTCGTCAACTTTTTTTTAGGGCAGATTAGTTAAAACCAGGTTTCTCAACCTTTTCATAATGAAAACTTTCTTATTTTCTTGTAACACTGTTTTAAATACCAAATTAAGTATAGTAATTTAAAAATCAGAAACATGAGACAAAATGCTACATTGTTTATAAACTACAACTCTTACAACTTACCAGTTAGGAACCATTTATCTAAATCTGAAAATAAATAACATTTTTAAAGAATATAGCCAAATTTACAATGTGATTCAGTTGATCATCAACATGATCAGTAACTTTTAGGATTTGAACTTTCATTTACATATCTGTATATTCCATATGTAGCATAAAAATTGGAATTCACTTTCAATACTAGGATATGTAAATATGGATATTCCTTTCCTAACTTCTTCAGCTTACTTTTTAGAAACTAATTTAAGTAATCTATAATCAAATGCAAACACTGCACTCAAACAAACCACGTATTTTCAATATGAAATAAAGATATACTCCTATTTTCTTGAAAAATATAGATATTCATCTAGGCTTCTGTACCAAGATTTTGTCATCAGATCATTTTCATTGACTATGATTTGAGTACAGAATAACTTGTATGCAGAGAAACAACAAATTTGTCTTTGCTGTTTTCCTGGTGTGTTGCTAAAAGACTGTGTTTTTGCCCACGAGAGGTCATGGCCCTGACCTGGAAGTGGGCTTTGCTGAGTAAGCAGGTCAGAGATCATCATGATTGCAAAACAAGCAAGAAGGCATGAAAGTAATGAAGAAAGAGAGAGTGGGGGAAAAAAACCAACTTAATGCTAATTAGCCTATAAGTTAAGCTAAACATAGTTTTTGCCCAAAGATAAAAGGGTAAGAAAATGTTTAAGAAAAACAGACTAAAGTTTATTTATACTTAGAATACTGATGTTTCATCCTGTCAAGTATATCTTTTCAATCATATTAAGACTTTGCAGTAAGGTTAAGAAGTAATTTCTGAAAAATGTTTAGTTTATTTCTGAGTCTTCAATTAGTGACAGTCACCAGCAAATGCTGAGCAAGTACTGGAAAAATTAACTGCACTTATAGAAACTCTTAGTAAATTACTACTTTGGTTTATTACTTACTATATATTAATAAAACATCTAAATGTGTTTAATTTACTAGCAAGAAGTACCTGAGACATGGTAAGATTTTGATTTCTATGGTAATAAGTTTTAGGTATGTAGAAGGCAACATCTTTAAAATTTGTAAGTCTCCAATACAATCTTGTAGTGTGACATGGATTCCTTCACTAGTTAGGCAAACATCACACGTGAGCTATTGCAATTATTTACAATTAATACTGCACATTTTTATTGCTGGCATGTTAGCTTGCATTTTCCTTTTATTTTCATATCAAATATTTCACACAGTCATGGTATTACACGTATTACCCACTCAAGTCCATGAATAATCATCAATATTTGCAGACTTTTTTTCTTATTTGATACTGCTGTTTTTATATAATAGTTTATTTAATTATATTCACTTGAAGTTCTTAGTATAACAAAAGATTTCATTAACTTCCTCTAGGTAAAAACAGATGGATGTAAGAATAAGAAAGCAGACATGAGGAGAATTTGTTATTTTCTCAGGCTCAAAAGCCTCCTTTTGAGTGTTCCATTCAATCTAAATAAGAAGGATATTCTATGATAAGTAAACCCTTGGGATTAAGGACAGAAATATCAGCACAAAAACAAGTAAGACTCTGTTGACTGTTAATGTATGTAAGTGGATGGGGTGAAATAATTAATCCATGTTCAAGAAGTCCAGGCAATACTCCTAACTTGTACTTTGCAAGATATGATTGTTGATTTAACTTATGGTTCTGGGACAACTAATGAGTTGCATTAGAATCCCAGTATGCTCATTATTTAAAAGAATTCCCTAGCATCTCAACAAAACTTCTCTTTTTATAAATGAGGAAACTGAGGACATATGGACAGAAGGAACTTGATGAAAGTCACACTACTAAAAAGTGGCAGGGCCAGGACTTAAATACAGGTCTTCCATTCTTATTTATTCAAGAAAATTTTATTGAGCATCTCCTATGTATATAGGCTTGTGTTGAGTCTCAGCTAGAAGAACAGTATATGAAGCAAAACCCCTGGCCTCAAGAAACTTTGCTTTTAGTGAGGTTTACCAGATAACTGAATAGAAAACAATATAATACAAGCTATTCAAGGGGACACACAAAGTTTTATTAGATCACTTTGAGTAGGGGGTGGGATGGGGCAAATAACAAAAATTAGGAGGGTCAAGGAAAGCTTCCAGGTGGATGTCAGGTTTAAGCTGGGCCCTGAAGTAGCTAGGTGAATGAGGCACAGTGAAGAAGAAAGAAAAAGGGAGAACATAATCCTTAGAAAAAAAGAAATTCCCTAAGAATAAGGCCATAATGTTTCTGGCTAACCCATTATCCATTTTAAAACTTTGTCAGTCTCAGTACATCATTGCAGAGTCTGATCATCTCTGAGTTCACAGAGAAAGTCCAATGTATAGACTTTGAAAACTGAAAACCAGGCTTTGAAACATGGTGGCATCTGAGAAGTCCTGCCTAGGCAACCAACCAGTGGCAGCCCCACAGCGGTCGTATTGCTGTCCCAACCAAGCTGGTACAGCTGTCATCCTCCTTGAGCTCCATGGTCTTTGGCTGTAAACAGGCCTAATGCCATCTATTTATCTATTTCATACTGATGTTGTAAGGATGCTCCCCTTTCTTAGCAGGAAACATTAGTAATAATATGTACTTCACAGTGATTTTGTGGGCATTAAAAGGTAATATAAGTAAACCTACATAATGTTAGCTCATGAATAGTAGGAATACAGTTCTGTTGGTTTCTTGTCCTGCGATAATGCAAAAGCTGTTCTCTGGGAATCTGATTGACCCAGCAAAGATAGAAGAAAACCTGTAACCTTCACTTCATTCACTTACACCAGGATCTACCCAACTGACTTAACTGACCTGAAGCACATCAATGAATGTCAGATTGGGAGGATTTTCCTTTTTAGAGAGACTTTCTTAATCATTAACAAAACAAAACAAAAACTTTTACTTAAGAAAACAATACACTGAGTTTATTCTTCCATCTGGAATGCTTCATTCTAGAATGGCCACCCAACCTGGGACTCCCCCGCACTCAGCTGGATGACTACAACTGGTCCTTCTCTGCTCCCTGCTGGGAACTTTCCTCCCCAACCTCTCCACAGACCCCAACAAGCCTTCATACATTCCTGCAGTTCAGGCAGAAAGGAAAAAGAAAATGGAGAACTGCTTTGGGGAAGGACCTATGAGTGGGTGGTACCTGTATGGTACTAGAATATATTTCCCATGACTTGACAACAAGTGAAATAAAAACATCTTTTGAGAGTTGAGATATACAATCAATAAATGATGAATCCTAGGAGACGCTTCAAAGTCCCCTTAAAATGACTGGGCCAGTACAAGACTTGACTGTTGCCACTAACATTACGAAAGAAGTCCATCGACCACCTAAACACGGGAACAGAGCACTCAGAGGGAAACCTTGCCCATCTGAACACTGGCAAGGCCTAGATACAGCACTATGTTCCTTATGCTAAGTACTTCTCATAAATTATTTTATTTAGCAATTACAATGAACCGGTGGCATAGCTCATTCTAGCCTTCTTACCGAACAGGAGAGGAAACAGTGTGTTTCCTAGTGCTGCTGTAACACATTAGCACACATTTAGTGGCTTAAAATAACACAGATATATTACCTTACAGTTTTGTAAGCCAAAAGTCTGACAAGGATCCTTTTTGGAAGCTCTAGGGGAGGATCTGTTTCCTTGCCCCTTCTAGATTCTAGAGGCCACCCGCCTTCTTCAGCTCATGTCTCCTTCCCCCATCTTCAAAGCCTGCAGCGTCCCACCTCTCTGACCATTCATCTATTGCCACTTCTCCCTCTGACTGAGCTCAGCCATAATATCTGATTTTTTATCACTCTCCCAGAACCAATTTTCACCCCCTTGGGGGAATATTGCCCCTGTTGAGAATTCATGATCTATTCAAACAGGAATACTAATACTGAATGAGTGCCTATTGTTGATCTTCCACCACAACCTCCCCAATTTTCCTTCCTCTGATATGTGCCAGCCATGCAGTTTGAGACTGATCTAAGGCTTTAAGCGTTGACCACAGAAACTTATGCAGAAAAGGTACATACTAAAGCACTCAGCCAATGAGATTTTTCATTATTATGTTATCTCTACAATATACAGTAGAAATGCTAACATTTGTATATCAAATGAACAGCTATGAAGCATATTTTCAATGTCATTTTTAATATCCTCTGTACACGTAAATTAATCCAATGCTTAGGAAGAGCTGTGTATTTATTTCTTGTTCCTAGTTAAAATAATGAATGTCCTTGATCTAATTCTGCCATGGCTTTTATTACTTTTCTCAATAACAAAAGCCAGAAACCAAATTTGATTTTGCTTCTAGCTGTTTAAATAGATAAAAATCAGTGTGACTGTCAAAATCCAGGTTGGTCTTGTCAGGTTGAGAGGAAAACCAGGGCTACAACCGAAGAAGATGAACATGGACACTAACAGGAAAAAGTGCTCAGCTAGTCAAGTAAACAGATAAGACACTCAAGTCCCAGATAGAGTATGTATAGCACTGGACTATAACCAGCAAACTGCTTCTTTATGATTATTTTCCTAGAGGAGATATTGTTAAAGTAATGCAGATTTCATAACGGGTTGGTAGTAGTAGTATAATTTTAAAAAAATGATACTAATAGAAGGATCTGGATCAAGAAGTAATGGCAGTATGGCTTCTGTGGCCTAAAATCACAGTGATCATGCATGTAATCTTGTTTTTTTGTTTGTTTTGTTTGTTTTTTCTGAGACGGAGTCATGCTCTGTTGCCTAGGCTGGAGTGCAATGGCACAATCTCGGCTCACTGCAACCTCCAGCTCCCGGGTTTAAGCAATTCTCCTGTTGCAGCCTCTTGAGTAGCTGCAATTACAGGTGCATGCCACCATGCCTGGCTAATTTTTGTATTTTTAGTAGAGATGGGGTTTCATCATGTTGGCCAGGCTGGTCTCGAACTCCCCACCTTGTGATCCGCCCACCTCAGCCTCCCAAAGTGCTGGGATCACAGGCATGAGCCACCACACCCGGCTGATCTTGGTTTTATACTGAACCTATCTGGCCTGAAAATTGTACCTAGAAAATGCATTTTAATTCAATTGTACAGCAGCAAAATATATTCTTGGGGGTTAAGCTTCAAATTATTTTCCAGCAGGAGGAAAGGTGTATCTTATCATTGAACTAGAGGCCTGAGGGCCACAAAGTTGCAACACTAACCCATTGCAGAGCGAGATTTTCTCCTTCTTTATATCCTTAGGTGTTTTTTACTTTGCTTACTAGTCCCCTAGCTGAACTCGGGGTCAAAGCATGCTGCTCAGGCTGGCTCTACAAAGCCAGAGGCAAAGCAAACTGTTGTCCCCAAAATCCACTACTTCCTTCTACCTGGGTGTACCATCGCTTAGCTAAAGGTCATAATTTACATCCTCCCTTGCAATTCAGTATCTTCATGTTGCTAAGTCCTGGCCAACGGAATGTGAATGGAAAACTTTCGGGGTTGTATCTTTAAAAAGAAGGGGTGTGCTTCCCACTTCCTTTTGTCCCCTTCTTGCCAGTTGAAGTGTGACAAGAACTTGAAGAGGAAGCCATAAAGTAAGGATGACAGGAAAACCTGCTAGGAATACTGGTCCCCATCATTGTGTAGCTCCCCCATCAGCCTGTATGACTAGACTGTGACATGAGACTTTTATGTTTCTAAGCCAGTGTTGTTTGCCTTTATCTCTGCAGCCAAACTGGTAACATAACTAATATTTAATCCAGAAATTTCCAAAACTCCAGCATTCACAACTTTTTTTTTTTTTTAAAGAAAAAAATATATAGTGGCTCCATCACAGCTTACTTGCAGCCTCAACTGCCTAGGCTCAAGCAATCCTCCTGCCTCAGTCTCCTGAGTAGCTGGGATTACAGGCGTGTTCCACCATGCCTAGCTAACTTTTTTTTTATTTTTTGTAGAAACAGGATCTCATTATGTTGCCCAGGCTGGTCTTGAACTCCTGGGCTCAAGAATCCTACTGCCTTGGCCTGCCTCCCAAAGTGCTGGGATTACAGGTGTGAGCCACCACATCTGGCCCTGCATTCCCATCTTTGAGTTAAGAAAGCTTCAATATCCTAAAGACTTATGTATAAATGTCCTAATATCGTGAACAGATCAAAATGAATAGTTGAAAAACTGATTTTGAATTAACATGATAGTTTTTCTTTTAAGTTGAATACTTGGGGTAAATACATAGAATCACACAAAAACCAGTAAATAATCCCTTTATTTCATTTCCACAACTAATGTGGGAGGTGAAAAACTGGAGAGGATGTAGAGAGGTGCATGCACAGAAACAGGTGCGTGATGGCAAAGGATTGACTTACTCAGTTGTAAATCTAGTGGTCAACTTAATATCCCTGTTTCAGACAAAGGATGGCAAGGAACTGAGCCTTACACAATGAAAAGAAAACCATTTTAAACTGCAGCAAGAAAGCCTTAACAATTTGGAGAAATGTATTCTCTGCGCCTGTAATTAACCATTTTAGTTACTGAGGGAAGTTTTGAAATCTCTTTCTCTGCAGATATTTTTTAATTGCATAGATTTTAATTTTCTAGAATGTCATGTTAGAATTCTGCCCTTTCGGGCAAGAAGGAGGGAGTGAGAATGGAGATTACCTCAACAAGTCTCTCATCCAGGGACCAGGGCTTCCAATCCTTCCTCCTCCCCCAAGTCCCTTTCCCTTCTTTCTCCTTTTTCTTCCCTTTCTCTCATGACACTAAGTTGGTTTGTGCTTACATGAGAAGCAACACATTTTGTTTCTCTTAGCTTTACTTCTCATGACTACATGTCTTGACCTATGTCGATTCTGTAATGTGCTAGAGATTGCAAAATTTAATGGTAGGAACAATGTGTACGTAGGTGTGTGTATCTGTGTAGGGGTGTGTGTGTGTGTGTGTGTGTGTTAGGGAATAGCGGGGTAGAGCTAGGAGTTTTACAATGGATCCAGAAGCAATTCACAGACATACACACGTAGTCACACACATACACACATAGCCCTGTTCTGCTGTGTTCTGTTCTGTTCTACCATAGCATTGGGAAATCAGATGATGAACTCTGGGGAGGGGTCATACAATGGCATCAGGTCTCATGCCTCAGTACAGATACATCTTCAAGCACACAATTATACTCATCCCCTCGATGGGTCATGTGCTATGTTAGTTCTTTTGTTAAAAAAAGAAAAGAGTGCTCCTTTTCAGGCAGATACATTTGAAACAACAGAAGAGCTTATTATGAGGTGATGAAAGTCAAAATAACAGTAGCTTATTTATTTGGAGGGAATCCCATATTGTCGGGATGCTGCTGACCACCTGCCACCTGCTTCCCCTCCCCAAAGGAGGAGCAGCTTATCTCATAGGTTCATTTGAATAAACCGATAACTCCCGCCTTTTCCCCACTCTGTTAGGATCCTTCCGCCTGCCTGAAAAGAGGGTACCTTCCCACCTGCCCTTGGCCATGCAATAAACTTTGAGTGCAGGCCCTGCCCCTGGTTGGGGAGGACAGAAGTAGAGAAGGGATATAATGTCCCACCCCGCCTGTAACTGGGTCTCCTTACTGCAGGGGCAAAGTATTAGCAAACCATCCTGGCCTTGATCTAAAGCCACATTTTTCAGTGAGCTTTCATCAGAAAGAAAGCTGACATTTTGCTCTCCTCTTGCCTGACTGCTCTCTCTCTCTTAACATTACCTGGCACACTGTAGGAAACTAGTAAACAATTTTTGAAGGAGAGAATAAATGGACTTGGGTGGACCAGTTAGCTGACCTCCTACAACCCCAGTGAAATAGTTCTGAACTTGAGGCTCCATGTATTTTTTGGATCACTCACCCCATAGTAACAGTGCTTACACATGGACTATATATGCTATTTATCTATAAAGGTTAAACATGTGCGTCTGTATTAATATATCACATACTTTATAGAAATACTCTAAAATAGAAATTTGAAAGATATGAAAAAAATGTTAACATAAGCTCCAATACATTCTTACACCCCCAGTGGATTATTTTGAGCACTCCACTTTGGAGCTCACTGGTCTAGACTTTCAATACTGTAGAAGTTCAGAAGAGAAGGACTTAGAAGTCTGGAGTAGTCCAGACAGACTCAGCAGGACTGGAAGGGCCCTGGTTCACAGCCTTGTACTACTTGCCACGCGCTTTAAGCTGACTTTCCATTTAGGGAATATGCTCAGTGTATATGTGTTGAAATGAACTGGAAGGAGAAGGTGAGGACTGAGCTAACAGTTGCTGAATGGGTAGGATTTACAGAGCTAGAAGGAAAATGGGAGGGACACGTCAAGTGAGACTCCTCTGGGAATACTTTATTCCAAGAACAGGCTTACCACAGAAATGGGATAGAAGTTGGTTTCATCACACTGACTTGAGCGCTGACGTACTGTAGAGTGACAGGAAATAATGTCAGTCATTGAAAGACAGAGAAGAGTGAAAGTGGCAGGTTACCTTGAACCATGAAATAAATGTAGAGAAATCTGGATTTGATTTGCTGTAGAATAAAATATGGGACCACTGAACATTTTAAAGATGCAAACATCACCATGAGATCTATGTTTTGTGAAGATTACTCTGAGGTAGGATGCAAACTGGATGGAAAAACATTTGGATTTGGTTAGAGCAGATCAGAAGAATCTGGAGTGAGACTATTAGAGGTTGACTTGTGTGATAAAGGTAGTAATAGAGAAGAAAGTATGAAACTGAACATGAATTAGAAAGAGTATGATCAGCCAGGTGTGGTGGCTCATGCCTGTAATCCCAGCACTTTGGAAGGCTGCGGCAGGCAGATCACGAGGTCAGGAGTTCGAGACCAGCCTGACCAATATGGTGAAACCCTGTCTCTACTAAAAATACAAAAATTAGTCGGGTATGGTGGCACGTGCCTGTAATCCCAGCTACTCAGGAGGCTGAGGCAGGAGAATCACTTGAACCTGGGAGGCAGAAATTGCACTGAGCTGAGATCGTGCCAATGCACTCCATCCTGGGCGACAGAGCAAGACTCTGTCTTAAAAAAAAAAAAAAAAAAAAGAATATGATCAAGCCTCAGTAAAATATAGAGGAAGAAAGAGAAGAAACCAAATACTCCTAGAAATGATTCCACAACTTAAAAACTAAAGAACCCTAATTGATTTGTTGAAGATTTTTTATCCTTATTTGCTATACTAAGTAACACCAGTGTGAGCTGATACTTCTTTGCTCCTATTTAAAAGCTTGGGGCTCAGCTTCTAATCTCAAAGAAAATTTGTGTGTATATTTTTTTGAGACAGGAACACACTCAGTCAAGATGTCCAGGCTGGAGTACAGTGGTATAATCATGGCTCACTGCAGCCTTGAACTCCTGGGCTCAAGGGATCCTCCTCTTCAGCCTGCCAAACAGCTAGGACCACAGGTGTGCACTGTCATGTATGGTTAATTTTAAATTCTGTTTTTAGAGAGAGAGATGGGGTCTCACTATGTTGCCTGGTCTCAAACTCTTGGCCTCAAGTGATCCTCCTGCCTTGACCTCCTAAAGTGCTGGGGTTATTGGTACGGCCCACTGCCCACTGCATCCAGCTAAAAAATTATTTAACATGGAAAATGGACTAAGTTTTCAAGAGCCCAAGATATTACTAAGTTTGCTGGAAGATGCAATTTAGAAATGGCACTCTGCCTTGAAAAAAAAAAAAGGAACTATCACCTTTGTGTGTAAGTAGTGAACAACTCCTGATTTTCTGCATGTGAGTGAACAATCTGGTCAACCACAAGATGAAGACCAATAATGAGTTCATGTACCTTTGCAGCCAGATTTTTCCTACATGTGAACTCCACAGTACTTCTAGCCACAGAGTTTAGCTCTGAGATAATTTAGCCAAATGAATACTAAAAGACATGGAATACAGGTGTAGGTAATAAAAATACTGGAAGAAAAAGAAATACAAGCATTTTCATCAACCAGCACTAATTCTGTGAACAGGTATATGATGCGGCTGCATCTGTGCAGTTCACCTTTTGAAACCTGTGTGCTAGATCCCTCAATGACTTATTCTGAAAATGATCTCCTAAGATGGTAAGAAATGACCAAAAATTACATAAAGCTCACTTTCCAAATAGAGTTCTGCAGAAAATACATCTGCCATCTGGCTTTCTGGCTAACTTCACTTCTTTCCTTTTAGGCAGATATTATTTTATCCAGACCACACAATTTGTTCGTCTAGTTGGTTCATGAAAATTTCAGAACATGACTCTGTAGCAGGAATGTTTGGCAAGTGACAGAACGTTAGCTGCTTAACATCAGGGCAGTTTCCTGGTCTCGGTGGTTAAGCAATCTCTCCCAGGCTATGTGTGCTTGGGTGCCTTCAGCTATGAATTCAAAATGATGATTCGATGATATCTTTGATATCTCTCAAAGATAATGTCTCCAATGCACTTTGAGACAGGTACTGCTCATTTACCTATACGATACTCTAAAATTAGCTAGGAAGACTTTAAAACTCAGTGCTATTTCATGAGCAACATTATGATGGTCTACTTGAATGCAGATTGATCTAAATAAACCAAGTCACTGTGCTTGTCATTTCATGTGAAATGGAAATAAAGTTTCCCTATTCTTGTTATGTAAAAAACAATGTGCTTTAAAATTTAGCCAAGGTGTACTGGAGTATGGAAAAAGTAATTTGGTCTGGGTTGGCTTTTCAAAACCCATTTAAACTAAGAAAAGAGGCATTTATTTAAAAAAAAATTCAGATCAGTTGTATAGCTACTTGCCCCCCTCCAGGTTTTTCAAAAGGCAGAAATCAATGGTCTTTGTAACCACCTACCTGTCTCCAAAGAAAGTGACAGGCTGAGCTGAAAGTTAGAGCCTCCAAACTTATGCCAGTGTAAGGGGGGAAGCCTTTTAATGACACCGGGGGCTTGGCATTGTTTCTCAGTGGCCTCACTTAGCTGACAATGCTAAGGGCTGCAAGCTGAGCCTAAAGTATAATTCTACAGACACTGACAATGAAAAGACCATCAGGAATGTAGTAACCTATCCTACAGAAGCAGTTAGAAGGGAAAACACACATCCAAAAAAATCTGGCCCCACATCAAGGTGGAATGAATAGAATTCAACATCTGTGAAGAATGTTGGATGATGACTTTATAGTTCTCAAGAAAATATTCAGCGAGAACTTCACAAAATTTTAATAAACAAAGTTTATCTAGATCCTTGAAAATAACAATTCTATTGCTATGGTTTGAATGTATCCTTCAAAGTTCATAAGTTGGAAACTTAATCCCCAGTGCAACATTGCTGGGAGGTGATTAGGTCATGAAGGCTCTGTCCCCATAAATGATTAACGTCCTTATTGCAGGAGGGGGTTAGTTATCTGGAAAGTGGCTTTGTTGTAAAAGTAAGGTGAGCCCCTCTTGCTCTCTTGCCAGCCATCGGATGATGCAGCACAAAGGCCCTCCTCTCACCAGATACCAGTGACACACTTCCTAGTCTCTAGAACCATGAGCCAAATAAACTTCTGTTCATAAATTACACATTCTAGAGTATGCCATTACACAAAATAGGCTAAGAGGTCCATGATCCCTAAAGCTTTATTAGTCATTTGTCAAGCCATCCTCAAATTTTTGTTACCTATTGAATCTAGTTGATAACAAGTTACATTGTTCATTTGCATAATTCCATTTCCTTCACTATGTCTTTGATTCAGAGCATGACATCATGGAGTCAGAGAATGGAAACTGTTTCTATATTTTGGGAGAAAAAAAAGCAATGTTTGTGATAACCTATTTTTTTCCCTCCTTCTAAGCTAAACACTTATAATTCTTAACACATGTTTTTTTCTTGGAACCATTTTTTACTTCTGGCTTTATGTAAAATGTGAGAATTCTCTATCTCAGAAAATGGCACTAGTTCATCTCTTATGATGTCCCCATTGTATGTTCATTGCCAGTGAGACAATCTGTTTAGCGCCATCATTATTATTACTATAAATAGATCCATATAATGTGCTTTTATGTATGTTTATCACTTTCAGTTTCAGAACTGTGTTATTTAGGCCTTGATCAGAAAAGTTTCATATGAATAATGAGCCTGGCTTTTTGGTCTGAAATTCCAATATACTTTATAGATACAAATAATACCCATTTACCAAGAATAGACTGACTTGTAATTCAAATAAGAAAGTCAAAACCACAGACGTAAATATACATTAGTGTTGGGCTTAGACTTGTAAATAGAAATATAATTCACGAATTTCATTAATTATTTAGCCAACCATTACAGAGATATTTCTCTGTCAAGTTGTAAAATCTTAACATTCAGGTTTTACGTGCATTTTACAGGTACACACGATAATCTTAATCTCTAAAGACTTGGAAATAAGGAAACAACCTTCTTTATTTCCTTATAAAATAAGACTCAGTCATCTAATTTTCACCTTCCAGGTGTAAGGATCTTATAAAAGAGCAGAATACTGAAGTCAGAGACAGTTTGAAATTGTCTGAATTATGTTCTGTCTGCTAATTACCTGCAAATGTGTTTGCTTCACTGTTTAAAAAGGCATAGATGTATGTGTCTGCATAAACATATTTCTATATACAATGGAATGTGGAATGGAAGGAGAACTCAATTCAGAATTTAAATTTGTAACTTCTAGTCTGGTCCTGCTTTCCGCAGCTCAAATGTATCAAGTTCTCTGAGTTCCAGTCTCACCATCTGTAAAGCAGCTGCGAAGACCAAACGTGTGTGGAAACCTTTTGTAAACAGTGAAACATAAATCACTAAATGCACATGAGGTCTGTGTGTTTGTGTGCGTGGTTGCTATAGTTTGACCTAATTCACATGAACATGACAATGAATGGGGCTTGTCCTCCTTATTTGTCTCACAGACAGATTTTTAAAAGGATACTTATAAATCCAAATGAATCAAAGTAAGTGCAGGGGGAAAATATCACACCACATGAGAGAAAATATTGAGGAGTCTATGTCTGTCTAGGGTGAGACCCCCTAACTGTGTCTATTTTGCACAGCTTCTCCTTCCATTCTAGAAACCACGATTTTTCCAGAAGGGCAAGTTTTTTCACAGGCAGTCTCCACAGCAGTGCCACAGTGGCTCTGGCACTGAGGGGGACAGACAGGAGGCGGGTGAAGGGCAAAGATGGGGAAACAAAAGAGATGTCTGAAAAGGGAGAGATGGAGGAAGGGCAGCCTTTTATGTCTACGGGAAACCTGTTTGTCAAGTTCTTGTAAGTCAGGGATTGTACGTATATCCAACTACACTTTACTACAATTAAAAAAAAAGTCATTCACGGTTGACATTTCCTAAATGTCACGTATAGCTACGAAACACAATGCTGGCAAGATGTCAAAGGTACTGCCTTTGTTGCTAAAATCTGGTTTGTTCAGTCACAGCAAACAACTAACAAACTCACAGCCATTTTCTCTTAAATTGAAAAATATTTTTCGTTTCGATGTGTCCCAGAAAGCACTTTTAAAATACACCTACAGACAGTTAAAAGCTATTTGTATTTTCTACAGACTATCCCTCCAAATGGGAATAAAGGACAGGAACAAGAATCCTTGGCAACAGCTAGCCTCCCGCAATGGTGAGGGCCTGAGAGGCACAAGAATGAAGTGGGTAAGTGTAAGCAGAAATAAAAGGTGTCTTTTTTTTTTTTGAGATGGAGTCTTGCTCTGTCACCCAGGCTAGAGTGCTATGGCATGATCTTGGCTTAGTGCAATCTCTGCCTCCTGGGTTCAAGCGATTCTCATGCCTCAGCTTCCTGAGTAGCTAGGATTACAGGTGCCTGCCACCGTGCTGGGCTAATTTTTGTATTTTTAGTAGAGACGGGGTTTCACCATGTTGCCAAGTTGGTCTTGAACTCCTGGCCTCAAGCAGTCCTCCAGCCTCAGCCTTCCAAAGTGCTGAGATTACAGGTGTGAGCCACCACGCCTGGCCTGAACTCGGTTCTTTACTAGAGCTAGCTACACTGCCCAAGACCTATGGCTCCACTTCCAGGATCACGGGGTAAAGCTAAAGTCATCTCATTGTGTGAGAGTGAGGAACATCAACATCCCTTTCTATTAAGAGCACAGAGCCTTCACTAAAGTTCACCTTCTTGGCTATGCATCTTTTCCTCTTTGGGATAAATGACAGGGTTTGAGCTAATGATTCACATTGTTAAAATTATAGACCGAGGCAAATAATTATTGATGCTTAGTTAAGCTTAAGTTTGCTCCAACATGCCTTCCTGAAGTGATTCCTCTCGAAAACAAACTCACTTGGGAGATGTTTAACTTCATTAAGCCAGCGCTGACATCAAGAGGGTATATTTCCAATGGACACTGCCATGCAAAATATGGGTTGGACAACTTAACTGAAAGCCCACTTTGCTATTTGTGGAATGTTCTCTTCTCACTATAAAGAAACGACCAGAGTTCTGCCAAGAAAATGGAAAAGCTGTAGTTTCCTACAATAGTGATACATATTTCTGTTTTAGACCATAGCACAGTACTTGTAGAAGTCACTGCTTCAGTAAGAGTTGATTATGTGTTCATTTCTCAAGGACAATGGGTCTGAGTGGCAAATGCCTTCAGATTTTTTTTTTTTTTTGGTGGGGGGATAAGCTAAACTAAGTCAGATTTCTTCATGAAATAGGGGATGTGGCAAAGCAAAGGGTGGTTAGATTTAAAGTTTGAAAATTTTAGGTATCACAGCTATTGAGGATAGGGAATGGTGAAGGGTGAGAAGAAGTTGGAAATATCCCGGGACCACATCCATTTGCTCTTCTTGTTTTCTGCTTTAGGGGTAGTGACTTCTTTTGAAAAATGAGAGGTTTATTTTCATAACAGGCAGTGAGGAATAACTAGGCAGATGTGTGTGGGTTGGTTCTGGCCCTTGATTAGCAGACGGGAATGATACTGCCTTTAAGTTTCACCAAATATATCCGTCAAAACACATACAAGGGACCTCCACTTGGATTGCACAATCAAGATCCCAAATTTCAATGCAGCGATCATGCTGTTTTAGGAAAGTTTAAATGGAGCCAAATTTCCATTTCCAGAACTGTTCTCAGATGTGGTTAACAGATTACATGGACTTTTTCATCTCTTCTTTGCTCCTCTAGGATCAAAAGTCTAAAATCAAGGTATTTTTGAAAATTTTTCTGTGCTTTGATCAAGGAAGTACTTGATAGAGGCCAGATGTCATTGTGCTACCAGAGTATCCTTTCTCAGAACCACAGCAAGAATGTTCCCAAGCCTTTTACAGAAAGTACGTGCCATGTACAACATGTAGACACTCTTGTCAGAGTAGTTCAGACTTTGGGCAGCTATAATTGGAATGTGGCTTTGAAAACTTTAGAAAGTTCACTGTGTGGCTGTGCATGTGTGTCAGTATGGGTGTTCTCCTCCCTTGCTTTCTCATTTTTTTTCCCTCATACATGCAGGTTTTTTAATCCTCTTGGAATGTAGCTCTTATCAGCACCTAGAGGAATTCATTACCCCTTCACCTTCTCTGTTCTCCAGCCCATGAGGCTAAGGAACAAGAGAGCAATTGTCTGGGGAGCTGAACTCTGAATTCAGGTGTGCTGGCACTGAGTTACTATCTACCTGATTTTTCCTATAATCAAAAGAGAAGGGGAGAAATTAATCATGCTTCTCTCTCCATAGGAGCTGGAGGAAAAGAGCCTTCAGGAACAGAGGCTAAGGCCTCCTGCCATTAAATCCAGCTATTTTAAAGCTAAGGGTTAAAAAAGAAAAAAAAAAGCAGCAGATTAGCAGATTTGCAAGAGATTCTAAGCTGTGTCTGTACAACAGAGCAAATGATCAATATAGTGGGGGTAAAAACTAGTTAGGCCACTTAGAGAAAATCATGTTTGTTTACCTTTATATATCTGCTGGTTATACAGTAGACTTAAAACCAAAATATTCCGTATTTTATATAGAGCCTGCAAAAACTCATTTTATGGTCTTTAAGTATATGCCCTTCTCTATCATTCTTAAATTGTCAGTTTTGTTCACACAAGAAAATAAACTCAGAATACAAATACAGTACCACCTCTTTTGGGTGTAAACCATGAGGCACTGCCACACTGTCAGGCATTTATGAAAAGCAAAAGGCAAGACACAAACACCCATCAGTCTCTGGCTCTTTCTTCAAGCACGTAAACTGAGATGTACACTGAAATGGGAAGCTACCCAAGCCAGAAAGGTAGCCAAATATACTGGCAAAGAGATACAGCAACATTCTTAGAATCCATTACAAGGCAATAGAAAGCAACCATTAATTGAACAACACTCAACTAGATTGACAAGACAGAACTGAAATGGCACAGGGGGCTTCCACCCCCTTAAAGAACTGTGTCAAGGAGCAGGGGATTTGTAACCAAAACTCTCAGATATTTCTAGAATCCAATGGGAAAACCTTACACCAAAGACTACATCATTGTTGGCTATGTTTTTAAAAGGTTGATTTATATTTGCATCAAAAAAACCCCTCAATCTATAATTCCTCAATACTGAAGGGAGGAGTGAATACAAAAATTTTTTATGCCCCATTCTTCAGTTTAAGGCTATGTAAATCAGTCATCAATTCTGAGTACTGTATTAGATGAATCCCTTTGTTAACAATTATGCATGTCAGAACACCAGGAATAATGTAGTATTAACTAAAATACAACAGGTGTTGTTGGAGAAAAGTTACTGACAAGGTAATATATTTATTTTTTAATGGAAAAGTTTAGTCCTTGGCAAAATAAAATATGTGCCATTCATTTAATTTTAATTTCTCAGGATTTTGAGAAGTGTCTCGACTTCAAACGTTTTTACTGCAAATATGTTGCTATAGTCACAAAATCTTCTACCATACATTAAGTTTATTCACTTAGCAAACATTTATTCCTCTGTATTCCCGGTACTTACACACTTGGAGGAAAGCTTTTGATTGCTGGTTAGTGCATTTAAAAATACAAACACTGAGATGTTTGGCACTCCTTCCCAGCAAGTGCTCAGCTACAGAAAAAATATACAAATGCACCTCTCCCTCAGGGTTCTCACTGCTTTCCACTCGTTGATTTCATAGTGGTGCATTTCATTTTCGAAACACTTCCATAAACATGATTGTGAACCATGCTGTGAGGTTAATTTTTGGTGATAACGAAACCTGAGAAGATTTGTGTTTCAGAAGGTTCTTGGCAGTGACTGAACATATGGTGTGATCTTTGCGGAGGGTAACTCCTCACTTGCCTCACCCATTCTCTATATTGCTGAAGCCAAGAGCCTCAACACTCCAAAGGAAAAAAAAAAATTAACCACACTCAGCTCTAGTCAGTCACTATCCACAGGATTTTAGGTCCACTTAAAATTTAAATTTAGGCCAGGCATGGTGGCTCATGCCTATAATCCCAGAATTTTGTGAGGCCAAGGTGGGCAGATCACTTGAGGTCAGGAGCCCACGACCAGCCTGGCCAAACAGGATGAAACCCTGTCTCTCCTAAAAATACCAAAAAAAAAAAAAAAATTAGCTGGGCATGGTGGCATGCACCTGTAGTCCCAGCTACTTGGGAGGCTGAGGCATGAGAATCGCTTAAACCCAGGGGCAGAGACTGCAGTGAGCAGAGATCATGTCACAGGGGCAGAGGCTGTAGTGAGCAGAGATCATGTCACTGCACTCCAGTCTGGGTGACACAGTGAGACTCCATCTCAAAAAATAAAATGAAATAAAAATAAAATTTAAATTTAGAAATTTGTATTAAGAGAGGAAAGTTTGAATAGTATATCAAAAAAATGGCTATTAACATGGATTTCGGATGGTTAACACTGTGATGATCTCTGTTTCCTTCCAAAACCTACTTGGATGGTGAGAAATTAATTTTTAAAAGGTATAAGCCCAAAAGGACAACAAATGAGAAGACGAGACAAAAATGGCTGAAGCACGACACAACCATTCAGAAAGATGGAAAGCAGACAAAAGAGTGGGAACTAATTTGGCAGAGGCCACTGAGACTCAAGGGCCCACAAAGAAGCCAGCATCTGACCGCCAAAGAACCCCCAGAAAGGGTGAGGTGAGAGGGGTGACAGATTCACCTCACTCACATTAGCCAAGTAACCATCCCTCCCAACCCTGTGGGACATAGGTGGTTTCTTCTCTAGAAAACTGAACCCAAGAGGCTGAGACCCCAGACATTATGGAGGGCAGGCTGAGGCTCCAGGTAGAAAACAAGAGCCAAGGAGGAAGTCTGTCTGGGCATTAACAGTGAGGCCTCCAGCCCTCTCCCATTCAACAACCTGGGGCAGTGGCTACTCTTAGACCCCCAGGCAGGAGATGTGAATTTCATTCCTGGGTAATAGAGTGACCACAGTAGGAAGACATTTAGATGTTGACACTTCGAGTAGGGGACAGAGTAAAAGGTGGCTTCCAACAAACTGAATTTGCTGAAAGGAATGAATTCCTGTCCTTTAGTGGTTGGATGAGAATGGCAATTAACAGGAGACCAGAAGGAGAGGGTTAGAGGATAAACAGGGTAGAGTCATTATTTCCCTCACCTGGGCTTTGAGAACCTTCGGTTTCATTCCTGCCTGTGTCTTTGACTATTTTTCTTTCCTGAGACAAAGTCTCGCTCTGTTGCTCAGGTTGGAGTGCAGTGGCACCATCTCAGCTCACTGCGACTTCTGCCTCCTGGGTTTAAGTGATTCTCGTGCCTCAGCCTTCTCAGCAGCTGAAAATACAGGCATGTGCCACCACGCCTGGCTAATTTTTTGTACTTCAGTAGAGATGGGGTTTCACCATGTTGGTCAGGCTGGTCTCAAATTCCTGACCTCATATGATCTGCCTGCCTCAGCCTCCCAAAGTACTGGGGTTACGGCCTATGTGCCTTTGACTCTTGATGTAGCCTGTAAATAATTTCTCCTTTCTAGACCTCAGTTTCTTCCTTCGTAAACTGGAGGGTTATGGCCCTAGGGTCCTGCTATTCTGAGATGTTGGAACACTCTTCACAGAAGGTCTAAAATGCCAGACAGAATGCTGGTGGTCTCTAACATGATGCCAACTGCAGACGTAAGGCTTTGCTGACTTCTGCTGCTCCCTCGGCAAGTGGCTGCAATTCTTAGCTGTGATACAATAACAACATTCTTCTTTTAAAAAATGGGCATTTTAAATAAATTTGCACCGAAAGTACAGGGCAAGAACCCAAGATAGTAAAAGCATATGTCAATACTGACTCTCCATTTTTCTACATAAGAAAGTAAAGGCATTGTCAGGAAGGAATAGAGCCAACCCAAATTCAATGCACACTTTTTTTTTTTCTTAATGAAACTCAGGGGAAAAAGGTGAAAAACTCAGTAATACTTCTCTTTATTTTCAAGGGTCAGCTCTGAAACAGAGTAATAGTTAACATTTCCTAACAGTACAGGCCAGAAGCACTGAGCTAGAAGGTTTCCAGGACTTTTCTCATTAGTTTCTCACGTGCGCCTATCTTACAAAGGAGGAATCCGAGGCTCCTAGAGCTTAAGTGATCTACTGGTACACATGGAGGCACCAGTGTCAGACCTAGGCCTCTCTGACTGTAGAGCCCACACTCCATCATTCCACCTCACTGCCTCACCTCCACCCAGCCCCACTGTCCTCAGCTCAGCCAGCCAGTCCCTGGCCACTGCGGGAAGAGTTCCTGAAGTCTGCTCTTCAATGACGTGTCCCGTGGCTTCAGAGGAATTGACATGATTGGACCTTCTGCTGAAAAGCTAGAAGGCATTCTGAAAAATCAATACTGGTTTCTGCAAGAAGCAGCCTTGCCCAAAGCTAACTGAAGGCCATCTGAACATCTTCAGAACTGTGGCCATAATCATCTTGTCTCATTGCTTACCATGTCTCAACATGCATCTAGAGTAAATCACTTCAAAATCACTTTTACATGCTCACTCACACCAAAGAGAAGACAACAATATTTTTTTGTCACTGCCCTATAACTTCCCCATCTAAACTCAGAACACTAGTATTATGGTTACATAATAGCCTGCTGACATTACTATTTTAAAGCACCACTTTTTCAGGGTTTATCACAAGTCATTTTAAATTTCATTTAGCTCTAACTTGTTATACAACTTTATGTTCAGAAACAATGTTCTTTGCTACATCAGCAAGCTATACTGGAAAACACAATTGCTGTGATTTGAAAAAAAAATTCTTGGCAAGCTTTTGATTCCACCCTTTTAGTGGGCCATATGTGGGGTGGTAATGGAAAGAGAAGTTATATGACTTATTGTAAGATATTATTCAGAAAAACTAGAGGATATATATTTTGATAGCTAATCTGGATTAATCATGCAGCCTGAGCCTTCAATTTCATTTACTATAAATGAATCCAGTGACTAAATTGTTGTTCACATAACTTTGCAAACCAAGCATTCAGTTTACTAGATAATCAGAGACTAGTAACTCAGAGAAGAAACTGGCAAACTTGGTGGGGTGGACATTTGTGGTATGATCATTCAGTATCTAGCCATTCCTACTTCTCCTAGCCCTACTTTGCTTTAGGGGGGACCCAGTGAAGCTGCCTCCAATCTGAGCCCTGGGGTTGTTAGATGACCAGGATGGATCCATCTGCACAATGTATTCTATATGTGTCAGTTATGGGTTCAAGGCAGCTCAAAATGGACAATGAGGCCTAGGACATGCAAACTGGGGGCTTTGTTTAAGCTATTAGGAAATGACTTTTTCTTGCTGGGCTTGAATGAAGAGATGATAAGACTAAAGTTGACCTGACCATCTTGAGACCAAGTGGAGTTCAGAAAGGAGCCAGAAGCAGTAGAGTCAAGACATGCACAGTGCAGTCAACTCCCACTCAAGAGGGTTCCTGAAACCCCCACCTAGTGATCTCTGTGTTGGCTATCCCTCACTCCAAAGGAGGCTAAGAAATGCAGTCTTTTGGCTGGGGACATTATCACTTTGAATAAAATCATGGTGTTACTAAGGAAGAAGAAAAGAATGGGTACTGGTTAGGAAATTAGTGACCTGTTCTGTGGCCCACTTGGGTTACGTTTTCCATGCTCAGCATAGAAAACAGGCAGCTATTTGACATCTATAAGGGAACAATGACACATTTCAGAGTCTAAATTAGAGATCAAGTTAAAACACATGAGTCTGGTTTGTAAAATCTTTCATTAGGCAATAACCTAACTGTTATTTTGCAGTAGCTTCACTGAAAATTATTACTCAATTGAAAAATAATGTAACTAGAATTAAAAATGCAGGATCTGCAACCGCGTGCAGCAACCCAGTTTTGCATATTCAACTTAGATACTGAAAAAACATTGTTAAAAATTCCTAATTTCTTCTTACATTGTAGGGATAAATCAAGATACATATTTATGAGCCCACTGTCTCCAGGCAAGAATCTTTCAGTTTCAAATTATACCTTAGACTTCTACAGGTTAGGTTAGAAATGATAACAAATGTAGGAATCTTTGAATTGACATTTAGTTCTCAGGGGATAGCTTTAAAAACTAGAGAATAACGGTAGTAGCTGCTTTTAAGAATTTTTTTCAGTAGTCACAAAGACACATCATACATTAGAGGATATAAAGAATGCCAAAATGAGATTCTCTCTGAAATTACTTAGTGTGGGATGAGAAAAGGAAGATAAACAAAAAACAATGGTTTATTGGACCAAGAGAATTAAGTGACAGGGGAGTCACAGAAATGGAGTATTAACAGACACTCTGCCTTTGGTCTTGAGTTATAAAGGTAACAAGAAATGACCTTTATAGATCATAGTCACACAACTTCAGAACTTAGAGGAAGCTTGAAAACAACCACATTCAACTCTTTTACTTTCTTGAGGGGAAAAACTTGGACCTAAAAGAACTGGGTCATCTTTCTAATGTTCCCCAACAAGTTCACAGCAGAACCAGGATCAAAATATGGGTTTCCGAACTCATGGAGCTATAATATACTCTTTCCACTAACATCCATTCAGAAGTCACGGAATTGGTAAGTCAGTCTGCCAGATATTACTGTAATTTACCTCCACATTTATTATGAAGTCATTCCGAAATTGTATTTTTAAAGGGAGAAGAAACTGGTTGTAATACTACGACATCTGCCAAGGGAGATTAATGAGGAAAAATATACGACATCTTGCCTCACTGAACTAAACCAGGTCCAGGGAACATAGACAGACAGAGGCCTCCTGGATACAAAAGGAAGAGGCTGAGAGGTTGTCAGGGTTTAACAGCTGGTGGGAATTTTATTTTCTGTCAGAAGTGACTTCTTTGTTACAATTTGCTTCAACTGCTTCCCACCTAGGGCTGAAGTTCCCCTGAGCTGAGCAGCTCTCAGCTATGTAACCCTCACCATAAGTGCTCCAAAAAAGTTAAAAACTAGAGTAATCAACAAGTGATACAAAAACTAGGTCTTTTGAAGGTCTTTCTTCAAAGGAGCAAAAGATCAAGGATAATATTTCAGAGTGTGTTAGTTTGAGTGTACTACAAATGACACAATGAGTCCTTCTTAGTAATACATTTTCATCACTTGGCTGCTAGTAAATAGGAGAAATGCAGGGAATCCCCACTCAGCAGTTTCTATGGGTAAACCTAGAAAGTATAGACCTGGGATTTGGGAGTAGGAAGAAACCCCAGGGATGCTCTAATAAATTGAGTTCCTTCATTTTGCAGGGCAATCTAGGAAAAAAGCTAATAATCTCCACTAAATCAAATGTACTAAAGAGTAGTTAGTGTTCATGTTCAGCTGAAATATGTTTACAAATAAATTCAGCCAAAAAGCCTCATATGAAGTCTCTCAGTTATCCAGAGTCAGTCACTTTCATAAGGTTTGACCTAAATATTTTCCTTTTCTCAATTAAAATAACCTTTGTTGCTAGAATAACTGGCTAGCCATATGCAGAAGATTGAAACTGGACCCCTTTCTTACACCATATATAAAAATCAACTCAAGACGGATTAGACTTAAATGTAATACCCAAAACTATAAAAAACCCCTGGAAGACAACCTTGGCAATCCTCTTATGAACCTAGGAATGGGCAAAGATTTCATGATGAAGATGCCAACAGCAATCACAACAAAAGCAAAAATTGACAAATGGGATCTAATTAAAATTAAGTTTCTGCATAGCAAAAGAAACCATCAATCAACAGAGTAAACAGACAACCTAAAGACTGGGAGAAAATATTTGCAAACTATGCATCTGACAAAGGTCTAGTATCCAGCATCTATATGAAACTTAAACAAATTTTCAAGAAAAAAACTAACAGCCCCATCAAAAATGGGCAAAGGACATGAACAGACACTTTCAAAAGGAGACATGCATGCCAACAACAAGCATATGAAAAAAAGCTCAGTATCACTGATCATTAGAGAAATGCAAATCAAAACCACAGTGAGATGCCATCTCACATCAGTTAGAATGGCTATTATTAAAAGTCAAAAAATAACAGATGCAGGCAAGGTTGCAGAGAAAAAGAACACTTATACGCTGTTGGTGGGAGTATAAATTAGTTCAACCATTGTGTAAAGCAGTGTGGCAATTCCTCTAAGAAATAAAAACAGAAATACCATTCAACCCAGCAATCCTATTACAAGTTATATACTCAAAGGAATATAAATCATTCTACCATAAAGGCACATGCACACAAATGTTCGTTGCAGCACTATTCACAATAGCAAAGACATGAAATCACCGAAATGCCCATCAATGACAGATTGGATAAAGCAAATATGGTACATATACACCATGGAATAATATGCAGCCATAAAAAAGAACAAAATCATGTCTTTTGTGGATGGAGTGGGAAGCCATTATCCTTAGCAAACCAACACAGGAACAGAAAACAAAATATTGCATTTTGTCATTTATAAGTGGGAGCTAAATGATAAGAAGTCATGGACACAAAGAGAGAACAACAGACACTGGGGCCTACTGGAGTGTAGAGGGTGGAAGGAGGGAGAGGATCAGAAGAAATAACTAATGAGTACTAGGCTTAGTGCCTGGAAGATGATGTAATCTGTAAAACAACCCCCCGTGACATGAGTTTACCTATATAACAAACCTGCACATGTACTCTCAAATCTAAAATAAAAGGTATTTTAAAAAGATAACCTTTATTGTTTCTTTCCTGCTTATTATGAAAGCTGTATATGTTCAGAGTAGGAAAATTAAAAGACATAGATAAAATAGAAGAATGCCCCAAATCTTAGCACGCAGAGAACCACTTTAAAAACTCTTAAATACATTTCCAGGATATTTTCTAAGAATATATACATACATTAACCAAAATATGGTCACATTTCACACTTGCCTTTTGTTAGCATTTTATTTCCTAACAATGTATCATAAACATCTTTTCATTATCAGTATTTATCTACAACAGTATCTATTGTGGCTGAACAGTATTTCACTGTATGACTGTGACATCATATATAGAATACATTTATTGATGAATGGCAAGGATATTGTTCTTATCCAGAAAGGAGGAAAAACATAACTCATTATAATCACAAACTCTGCTTGGAAGAGCCCCCAAACAGGGTGACCCTGGGTATGCAATACCAGTCCCAGAAAACACCAGGAAAAAAACTCAAATTTCTAGGATGCATAAAAGCTCCAAAGAATCACAAAAAGTCAGGCCTTTGGCTCTCCACTTCCCTTGCGGGACTATAAGAGCCCAGATCCCCGACAGCCTGACTCGTGAACGTAATGAGAAATGAAGGTGTTAGACCCACAGACACAGAGGAGCCACATAGCAGAAAGGCAGGCCCAGCAACAGACGGAGGAGGAAGGCTTCACTCCCCTGTAAAGCAGCTGCAAGAGAACAACCAGTCTCCTGTTAGGCTTGTCTTTCTCAGCATTCTCTTCCATTTTCTTTCCAGGTCCTCTTCCAATACCACCCAGCTGGCCCTTCTGCAGCTCTGGTCCCCTGTCCTACATTTTGAAGCACAGTCATTTCAGTCTGTGGCCCTCCTAAATCTTCATCTTTGGACTTGTTTTCCACCTCTCTTCCACTGGCCTACTTGCTTAATATCTCTTCTGTTTCAGGGCCCTGTGCTGGCAGTACAAGACATGGTCTCAGATCCAGTATTACACGCTGAGTGACAGTCAGTGATAAGTCCATGGTACATGGTGAATAGACACTGGAAAGAAAACTTATTTACCATGACTGTATATTCTTTCCACTGACTATTCACTGGAAATAAGTTTTCTTTCCAGTGTGTATTCACCATATGCCATGGACTTATCACTGAATAGATAGTCCATGGTATATAGTGATGAATAGACACTGGAAATAAAACTTTCCAGTGAATAGTCGGTGATAAGTCCATGGTATATGGTGAATAGACACTGAAAAGAAAACTTATTTTGCATGATTTAGAAAAAAAAGGGAGGGAGTGTCAAGTGCTACATTAAAGGGGGATTAGAGTAAAAGGGAAACGATATTGAACTTCCTTGGCATATTAAAAATGTTATAGTTAATTTTGCTTATGCTCTAAATGCTTCCAAATGCCACCATTCTGGAGAAAAAGGATCAGTTTCATTGTGAAACCTGAGGTTTTCTGTGGTTTCCTAACAGCCTTAAGAAAAACACAGTTTTTCATCTGAACCAGCAGTATATCCAAGCAGCAAAGGACAAACTCACCAGTAAGACTCACCTAACAGAAAATATCATATCAACATCTCCCCCAGACCTTTATGCTTTAGCATGTCACAATTTAGCGCATCCTCCCAAATAATTACTTTATTTGATCCTCACAATTTAGTAAGGTAAGTGTTACTATTCCCACTTCAGAGATGAGGAAACTTAGGTTCTCAGAGGTTCTATGACACACTTGAGTCACTGAGTTTAGTTCAGTGGTTAAGAACATAGGTGCTGAAGCCAGACTGCCTAAGTTCAAATCCAGGCCCTGCCCAGGGTTAATCATGTTACCTTGGGGAAGTTACTCAACTTCACTGTGCCTCTGTGTCTATATCCATAAAACACAGAAAAATGATAATACTGCCCACTTTGCAGGGCTGTTGGGATAATGCATTAAAGTAGTCTTAGAATTAAGAAGTCGGGGCCAGGGGTGATGGCTCACGCCTGTAATCCCAGCACTTTGGGAGGCTGAGGTAGGTGGATCACAAAGTCAAGATATGGAGACCATTCTGGCTAACACGGTGAAACCCTGTCTCTACTAAAAATACAAAAAATTAGCCAGGTGGGATGGCACGTGCCTGTAGTCCCAGCTACTCAGGAGGCTGAGGCAGGAGAATTGTTTGAACCTAGAAGGCAGAGGTTGTGGTGAGCCGAGATTGCACCACTGTGCTCCAGCCTGGGCAACAGTGAGACTCTTATCTCAAAAAAAAAAAAAAAAGAAAGAAAGAAAGAATTAAGAAGTCAGTCTCTGTAATCCCAGCACTTTGGGAGGCTGAGGTGGGAGGATCACATGGTCAGGAGCTCAAGACCAGCCTGGCCAATATGGTGAAACCTTGTCTCTACTAAAAATACAATATTAGCTGGGCATGGTGGCACGCACCTGTAGTCCCAGCTACTCAGGAGGCTGAGGCAGAAGAATCGTTTGAACCCAGGAGGCAGAGGTTGCAGTGAGCCAAGATCTCGCCACTGTGCTCCAGCCTGGGCAACAGTGAGACTCTGTCTCAAAAAAAAATTTTTTTTTTAGTCGGTCTGCCAGTGACACATAGGTGCACATACAGAGTAAGCACTTAAGAAATATTAGCAAGGCTGAATTCCCAGAACTAAGTATTTTAAGGCCACCGGAGCTATCCTTATCTTTAACAGTTACATTGCCTCTGTGATTCATAATTTTATCAGCAGAGAAATTAGCTGAGTATTTCTTACAAAAGGAAAATACATGATAAAAGGAAACCTTGAATTGGATAAAATGGCTCGAAAAGGAAGAACAAGGGCAAAAGTTCAAGTGTGACTTCTGAGAAGAACCCCATTTATTTTTGTTTCCAGAAAAATACTGTACACGGTTTAAGTATTTTCAGTCATTTTTCTAGCACAATGAAAGGTCAAGCTAAATGGAAGTAATATTTGTGTAACCCATGGTGACTGTCAGGGAATCTGTTTCCCATGGCCAGGTCCTCAATCCAGACAATGCAGCACTTCTCTGGAGGACCACTCTGAGCAGAAAGGGCTGTGTCTCCCCACAGCCCTCCCCACCTCCTGCTGTACCCCCTCCATGTGAGTGCTCTGAAAGAGCAGAGAACAAAGATGCAGCTGGCAACACTGGAGTGCTGTGGAAAGAGCAATTTCATCCAGGGAAGAGGGCAGTGGAAAATCAGCAGAGGAATATTACCAGGACACACTTCCTTGTTTCCAGTTTCTTGTAGCATCGAGGGCAAAAAAAGAGGCTGAAGTGCAGAGAATGTGTTGTTGGGGAACAGGAAGGAATAGAGAGATCCAGCATGACACAGGATTTGCAGAAAAAAGCTGCTGGTGGCCAAAATAACTACAAAACACATACCAGCCACAAGAAGACACCAAAGCAGCAAGAGTAAAGAGTGCAGGCAGAGAAACTCTGCGAGCACAGCATACGTCAGAGGAGCATAACAGAGGCCACCCAATACCAAGGATGAGCAATTGCTTAGTCCTTTCCTAGTGCACAGGAGAACCTGGGGAGATGGCCACAGTGGGGCTCTTGGACTGCAGATGTCATGTAGGTAGAGGTTTCTTTCTATATATGACACTTCCAGCTAAAGCATCACGTGAAGGATCATGTGGAGGAACAAGTGTCATCTGAAGGGTTGAAGAGTCAAGTGCAGTGTGAATAATCCCATCTAAGGAACTCAGGGCACCCCTGACACAAGGGTTGCATGTGAAAAAGGAAATCTCACTCTAAACAGGAACATAATCAGCATTTAAACAAAAAATTGTGGACTGTCATTCAACCCAGAAGTTCTTCATGCCAGAAACCTAAAAATAATAGTAACATAATTGCATTTGTCTTGCACTTTGAACTTTGTAAAAAATTTTTTATAAACAACATCTTCTGGCCCACATAGATGTTTTTTGCTGCCTCACAAGACATGTTCCTTGTATTATTTCTGAAAGTCCCTAAGAATTGACTTTATGTTATTGCAAGCATGTTTTTAAATCTGTAAATACACACATTGAATTTATCTATGGATACTATACATAAAAAGCAAAGGGTGGGTTTTAGGTACTGAATCTATTCTAAAATATCTACTTATTTTCTAGAATGACTAATTAAACATAATTTATGTTAACTAAACCAGGTGTAAACATTTCAACACTCTGCATAGACCATTAAACACATCGCATTAAGAAGCTCCTATATTTTCAAACCTTCAGACATTCTAAGGGGGTAATATAGATGAATAATTATTTTCAAAAGGAATGTTTTAAAGGATATCCCTTAAGGGTCTTTAAAAACAGGTCTTAAAAGCATAAACAGGAAACATGCTATAGGGTTATAAAGAATAGTGGAATAAAAATGATTGTGGCCTACTTCCATAAAGCAGCATTAAAAAAAAGAAAGAAAAAAGCTAAAATTACTTCCAGCTTGCTGAGTTAAAATGAACTGTTATTTCATGAGGCAAGTGTCTTATTTACTCTTTGCCCTATATACAATAATAACATGTGTTGTTGAGAGTCAACAGTTCACATTAGCATTTTTTAATTTAGGAAAAAGTGGAAATTGTAAACCCTAAGGAACAGCTTTCTGGCTGACATCGTTCAGCATGCCTGGAGGATGATGTGTACTTTGTACCCAAATCTTTATTAAGCCTTCTGTCCTTGAGATACAAAGATAACACTTCTGACCCACAGTCAGCAGGGCACTGGCTTTGAGGTTCTTTCTCTTTCTTTCTTTCAGCTTGATGAGAAATTTGTGCTGATCCACCCTCTTTTGGTCATCTGGTTTCCCTTGTGACTGACAGTGCACATTTGGGAGACAGCTGCCTGGCTTTGAGAGAGAAGTGCAGCTTGGAGAAGAAGGGAAGTGAAGTGGAGAGGCAATCCCTTGGCTTTGGAACTGGTACTAACCAACTGATGTGTTAAAAACAAAATTCTATAAAGTAGAAACTGACATTGTTAGCATGGTAAGAACTTGGCAAAGCTATCTGCATTAAGAAAAGTTGTGATAAGATGAATCTTTTCATTGTACATACTAACTACTGGAGTAAATTAAGTCTTTCGGAAGTTTGTATGAATTCCTTCTATACCACTGGGCTTTTGGGTTGGTCCATGCTTTGGTTTTTCCAAGCCCTTGGTCTACATCACAGCACTTGCCTTGTTCAGGTTTTTTGCATTTTCCAGCTCTCATCACTTGCTATAAACTATTAGGATTACTCACTGATTACATGTTTCTTCATTGTCTGGCCCTACTACTACAATATAAACTCTCTATATTAGAAGATCTCAATCTACTAAAATTAGCCACTGATTCCTTGATTAGAGTTAATCTGGGGCTGGGCACAGTGGCTCACACCTATAATCCTAATACTTTGGGAGGTTGAGGTGGGTGGGTTTCTTGAGCCCAGGAGTTTAATACCAGCCTGGGCAACATGGTGAAACCCTGTTTCTACAAAAAAAAAAAAAAAAAAAAAATTAGCCAGCAGTGGTGGCACATATCTGTATTCCTAGCTACTGTGGAGGCTAAAGTTGGAGGATCACTTGGGCCCAGGGAGGTTGAGGCTGCAGTGAGCCATGATTGGGCCAATGTACTTCAGCTTGAGCAACAGAGTGAGACCCTGTCTCAAAATACAACGAAAAAGGTCAATTTGTTCCAGAGTATATCTGGCTTAATAAATTAATTAATAAATTAATCACCAATATATAGATCTATATGAGTATATGTGTTCAATCAACAAATACTAACTGAATATGCCTTATGTATTAGGCAATGGACACAGAACAGGGAATACTGGTGAACAAAGCAGAACCTACACAGCTGGCAGTCTATTATGGGGATAGCTGAATATCTTATGTAATATCTTGCTAAATCTTTGAGCAGAACATAGAGAAAGAAAAAGAAGAGAAGCCATCAGCTTGTGCATCAGGGAGCAAGCAAGCTCTTAGAGAACAAAGCCACATCTCTCTCACTTTTTAAATTTCATCTCCCTGGCTCTCCACCGCTCTAGGTTAGCCATGCATGCCTCTTGACTGACTGTCAAAGCCTTCTTCAAGTTCACTTTTCAGAAAGTTTTGCAAACATCTTATAAACAACTTTGCTAGCCCAGAAAATGAGCAGGTACTCCTTTGAAAGAAAAGGAAAATTCCTTTGAGACTTTTTTTCTCAGTAGCAAGGAATGCAATTATGCCTATACTTGGCATTCTGTCAGTTCCCATAGCCAAGAAATCTCAGGGTTACGAGAACAAAGCTACCAAGATGCTTTTGCTATTGACTATGGCTGGCCCAAAGTTCCAGGGTTAAAGCCTGAGAATATTTTACCCCTTTAATTTCCCACATAACTAACTTCCAAATACCAAAGCTTAGAGGACCCAGAATGCAAAATCCTTTCCATTACTTTATTAAAAATATTTGTATGCTGTGATTTACTGCTAATGCTGGTCTTTCAAAGCATTAGTCAGGACACCTGCAAACCTTCCTGCAATGGCTGCCAATAAAAGTTTAACACTTCATGGGTTAACACTTAAAATCTGACAAATAATAAATCATCCTCGTAAACAGTGTGAGTCACTGGGTTGATAATATATTGAGAGTTGGTTAAAAAGATGAACTATAGATTACATCATAACGCAACACTGTGGAAAACCAAGGCTAAGTAAACTAATGATCGTTATTCCCATATCTGTCTCTTCAGTGGTTTGCTTTCTCTAAGAAAGAAATTTTCTTTCAACAGAAAGAAATTTTGCTAAGTATGAACAATATGAAATTTGGCTGTTTCATATGTATACACGCTTGAAAAACAAGGAATCAACACTCTTCACAGCTTTATAATAAATGATCCAAAGGGGACAATACACTAACATTTAGAACTTGTCAGGGGCAATACTAAAAGCAATATTTAACTTGTTTTGGGAGTTATTCATCAATTTTTCAGACATATGAACATTTAAATCATTTCCATCCTTGAAATATTTTAAGTAATTGCTAAAGCCCTGGTAGAACAAATGCTATGTATTAGATACACATTTGGTATGAGGAACAGCAGTACCCAACTTTTTTAGAAATGGCTATGACACAATCAAATACATTTTAATAGGTTCACAAGAGAAAAAAAAAAGTAAGGTATTTTAATGGTATAATGACCTGCCTGTAGTATGCAGACTCTTTGACACATTTTAACTATGAACAGTAAGTAGCCTTTGAACTACATGGCAGTAGTAGTATCCGAGTTATCTTTAACTCACATGTTTTGCATGTGTCTTTTTATTTTTTTTTTACAATTCATATACATGTATTATTGTGTTAATGTTATAAACCTTATAAAACATGGAAAAAAGGATGACAGAATGGATACAATGTTTGCTAATCATAATATCTCAAGGCAATACATAGAGGACAAAGTTCCTGATTAAACATGGTGAATATAAATCCCTTAGTTTTCCAGATAACATAAATTTTGGTGGCCAGCTTCTTGCCAGATTTGATTCAATGGTGTCTGTCATTAACTCATAATGTGGCTGACAAAGGGTACATTGCCATTCTCTTCCTGCTTGCAATATTAAAACTGTCTTCAACTTTCTGTCAAGAATTCTTTCCAGAATCGTTTAAAGATTCTGCTAGTTTGTTAGGTTTTGTTAAAACTAAAATAAGGAATTTGTAAATCCAGTTAACCAGGCATAATATATTTCACAATATAACCAAGGCAGATGGGGCAGTGGGGAAACCACTGGGAAGCCCCTGAGCTGGGCACTCCCATTCTTTGCTCAGGAGACCTTGGCTATGCCCCAGGCGATACCTGACCACCTGATATGTGGACTCAAGGATGGTGCCAATGTCAATACAGTTGCCATCAGTTACCGTAATGTTTCATGATAACAAAATCAATGTAAACGGAAGTCCTAATCAATTTCTCTTCCCACCCAAATGAATCTTCTCAAGTGCTTGCTGGGGTGCATATTCCACTTTGGAGATCACTTTGCCATGCAGTGACAGTCGTTCACTTCTAAGAGCCAGTTATAATCACAGAAATCTCTAGACCTAAAACTAGGCAGGACAAGGTATGAACTAAGCCAGGCCAAAGAGACAGTTACTTTATCTTTTTAACTTTTTAAATTATTACTACAACCCATTAACAGAAAAGTACATTTAAAAATTCATTTATTTTGCGCATGTCACTACCAGCCCTGTCAAAACACACAATACTGCCAGGGCCATTGGAAGCCCTCTGGGTCCTTTCTCTTCCCTCTTAGAGGTAAGCACTATCTTGATATCTGATTCTTTCAGTAATAAGTTCCTTGCTTTCCTTTGTTGTTTCAGCCACTTGAATATACATACCTTAGCAACAGAGTTAAGTTTTGTCTGTTGCTTAATAAGACTGATATGTAATCTTGTGTCTTTTGTTTCTCTCTCTCTCTTTTTTCAGAGACAGGGTCTTGCTCTATTACTGAGGTCGGAGTACAGTGGTATGATCTCGACTCACTGTAGCCTTCCCTTCCTGGGTTCAACTGATCCTCCCAGCTCAGCCTCCCAAGTAGTTGGGACCACTGGCACACACTACCACATCCAGCTGAGGATTTTTTTTTTTGTATTTTTTGTAGAGAAGGGATTCATCATGTGGCCCAGGCTGGTCTCGAACTCCTCGGCTCAAGCAACTCCCCTGCCTCAGCCTCCCAGAAGGCTGGCATTATAGGCATAAGCCACCAAACCCAGCCCATGTCTTCTGTCTTTCAATATTATGTCTGTGGGATACATTCATGTTATTGTGTATAGCTCCAGTTCATTATTTTACTGCTGTAAAGTATTCCAGCATATGGTTACACCACAATTTATTCATCTATTCTCCTACTGACAGAGAATATTTTCCACTTCTCTGGATGCATATAAGTATATATTTCTCTAGAATACACACACACACACACACACACACACACACACACACACACACACAGAGAGGCGGTTAACTATTTAAAAAAAAAACCTAATGAATTCCAGTAATTCATTCTTTTGGCAATGAATTAAGATTCCGTCATTAACTAACTCTTATAAAGCTATGAGGAAACTTCCTTAAATTACTAGATGTATCTCTGAGTAGACCTCTACTCCTACACATTTACTAAATCCAAGCCATGACAATAAATGAATTTTACTGTATTAAAAAATAGTTCGGGCCAGGCATGGTGACTCACACCTGTAATCCCACCACTGTGGGAGGCCGAGATGGAAGGATCACTTAAGCCCAGCAGTTCAAGACCAGAGTGAGCAACAAAGTGAGAACCTCATCTCTATAAAAAATAAAAAAATTAGCACCTGTGGTCCCAACTACACCAGAGGCTGAGGCAAGAGAACCACTGCATTAGCCCAGGAGGTTGAAGTTTCAGTGAGCTGTGTGGGTGGCACTGTGCTCCAACCCAGGTGACACAGTGAGCAGAGTGAGACCCTGTCTCTAAAAAAAAAAAAAAAAAAAACCTTGAAAACTTACAGTGAACTTATTAAAGCCGATTCCTTCAACTCTCTTTCCTCTCTGTCACTCCTTTTCTCTCTCTCTCTCTCTCTCTCTCTCTCACACACACACACACACACACACACACATTTTACATACTGTAATCAAATTTTTCCTCTTAATGAGGGCAAATATTGTACATACTGAAAGAACAATGTTCAAATTTTAAAGGAATTTTGTACCAAAAGGGTTCCAAGTTAACACTGATCGAGCCTGGAAAGCCAAAAAATGTTATTTCTGTAGCCAAACTAAGGAGTACAAGTACAAATAATAGAGATTAACTCCAAATTCAGAGTCTCCAGTGTTGTCATTACCATTGTTAAGTGTTCGCCAAGTGGACTGTAGAAATGGGACATACTTAGGTGACAATATTATGGTATCAGCAAAATCTGCCTCTGGTCTACCATTGTCTTACCAATAACTACATAATTAATAACTAACATTTTTTATTGTGCCAGGACTTTCCACATGCCAGCCTACATATACTTTACATATATGGGCTATGGGCTTGTTTAGTTATCAAAACAACCCGATGAGGTGAATACTCTCATTTGTCCCATTTTACAAGTAGAAACTGAGGCACAGACGGGGGGATAACTTGGCCAAGGTCCCACTGCTGGAAGTAGCTGAGCTGGGACTCAAAATCATTCCTTGGTCTATTCCCTATACTACCTTGCAAAACGTTAGTTTTGTTATTATTGTCTTATCTTGATAACAGTAATAGTAGTTCTTTAAGATCAGAGCAAAATGTGAATCCCAGGGGGAAAAATATCTATGTACATTTATTTTGATCTATGGGAAATTTGTGAAAATGATTGTAACCAAGCAACTCTCTAATTCTGGGAGAACAAATTAAGAAATGAATTAAGGGATTCAGTGAATACCCAAATTAGTCATTAGAACTCGAAGATCTGGAATTCTGATCTAAATCCAGCTTTGGCACTTGCATCCAAAATAAACATGACCAGATAAGTATCACAGCTCACAATTAAAATGGATTTATATGGCTTATGTGTCCACATGGGACAGGCCTCTTCCTAATTGAGTTCGGACACCTCTTCAGTTATCATGGGCTTCATTTACCATCTTCCAATAGTCTTTCATAACTGCTGGCAATAGGATTATGCTGAGGGAGAAATCATTTTCAATCAGTGATGTCTGCAGTACAAGCATAAAAAGATAAAAGTAAAGCCTTTGAGCTGTAATTAGAAAATTCCTAAAGTGTGCTCATGTGGCATATGGTTTAGACTACTACCAACTGGAAGACCAGTTACAGAAGGGATGTCTTATGTCACTGTTCTGGGATAAGCAGCCCATACAAGTAGCGTTCCAACACATGATTAGAGCAATCTTTTCCAGGGTAAAACATTCCTGCTTTCCACCTCTAATATGATTAGTGACAGACAGCTGGAGGCATCTCATTCTCCTGACAAAAATATGATCAGAATTGCTTTCAATTGGTACATCTTTCCATCAAGCTGTTGCCTTCCAGCAGAATAATCAGAGTTTTTGATTATTTGGTATATGTTTCAAGAAAATGTGAATTGATCATGCCCTTGCTTGTCTGATGGCTGCCAGGATTTACATAGCAATTCTTCAGCTGCCTAACCAAAGGAAAACTAAGCAGTGTGTGCCCCTGTGCATGCACATACGTGTATGGAGACAGAGAGACAGAAAATCAACCAGTTGTTTCTATACTAATTCTCTTGGAACAACTAGAAAGTGCTTTCATTGTGATTCAAATATGAGGAAGTAAATATTCTATTCCATTCATGGAAAACAACCAACTCCCACCAATGTTTACGGCTCTTTTCAAAAAGTTACACTAAAGTTTTACTTACCACTAAAGTTTTGCATTTATAGGAAAAAATCAAGTTTATATTAAACATTAGTGGAAAAATCCAGGAGGCAATAAGACCTCATTAATTTGGACTATCTCGATTTGGAATTTATGATTATTTGACAGGGTCTGGACCAAGGATGATCTTTCCACAAGGAATATACGGCTTGTTAAGTAAATTAATTTAAACAAGACCATCGACAGGAAAAATTTAAAAATGATAATAATAAAAATACTCTCAGGGAAAGTATGGACCTAAACCAACATGCTTTCTGTTCAGCAAATACTTTTGATACACCTGTTCAAATACCAATACAGATAACAATAACAGTTACCATTTTATTGAATGTCAATTTTGTGTAAGTTTGCCTTGCATACCTGAGCTTAAAAACATCTCGACAATTCTGTAAGATGGGTATAATTATCCCCATCTTAGAGAAGAGGAAACCGAGGCTCAGAGAAGTAAGTCACATGCGAAGACTGCACAATTATTAGGCAGCAGAGGCAGGATGCAGAGCCAGGCTGTCTGGCTCAGGACTAGTCCAACTCCTAGTCAGTGCTGACTGAACACTGCCAATTCCAAGTCAGACTTCTGTAATCACCGGAACACGTTCTTCAACAAGAATGACAATGAGAGCAAAAGTGGTCATCAGTGTGAGGAGGGAAAGCCAGGCAGTCTGGCTCCAGAGCCCACCACTCTTAGCCATAATTCTTTTCTAAAACACAAGAATGTCTTTAAAAGTCCTATTTTTTTTTTGGCACTTCAAAAGATTTCATATGCATGAAACTAATCTAAAGATATCCATAGATGTGGCAAGGCAGGTGGGGAAGGGGTATGTGGGTGGGGTAGGACTGACTCACATCCACTGGACCCCACTGCCCTATCAGGAGTAACTTCAGTCAACACACTCTAAAAGAGAACTCTGGTGTTGAGCCCTGAGAGGCAGCTGAGGCTGCCAAAGGCTGTCACAAGGCTCCCAGGAGTCAGCTGCAGGTGTAGGGACAGCTGGCCATGGCAGCAGGAGGAGGTCGTGGAGAGGGAAGGACCATCTCTACTCACCTGGGAGTCCACAGAAATGTTCCTGAAAGCAGCCTGGGTTCTGAAGTGCTCTAGGAAAAACGGAAATTTGGGAATTCAGGCAGGTCTCAAATTAGTAGCCACACCACCCATTTCCCATCACATTCAAAACCCAAGCACAGGATCTCAAGTCAGGCACACAGAGAATTTGTCCTCACTCATGACTTAACAGCTCTGTGACTCTGGACAGGGAGAGTAACCTCTCTGTGCCTCAGTTTATTCAACTGTAATATGGGGATTGTAATAGTACCTTCCTCACAAAGTTGTTGATGATATATAACGTATGCAATGCATTTAGCACACTGCCTAGCATACAATAGTGATATTTTAATAACACCAACAATAGCTAACATTTATTGCCAGCTTAGGAAGTGTCTAGCATTGTTCTAGGCTTCACATAGGCTAACTCTTCAATACTCTAAGGTGGGCCCTGGTATCACTGGCACCTTACAGGTATTAGAAAAGGAGGTACCAGAGAGGTCAAATCATGTGTCTCATGAAAATATAACTGTGGCAATCAAGTCCCAGAGCCTGGGCTATTCACTAAAAGGTCTTGTCCAATTTAATGTTAGCTGTTGTTCTTCTTGCTATAATCTCTCCTCTCCAAAAGATACCCTATAAAGTACACACAATCCCAAAGAACTCACTATTCAACGAGTAACCACTTAGGCAGAAAGGTGGGTGCCAAGGTCAAAAGTCAACCAATCAGTCACTCACTCGCTCACCCATCACTGCACGTGTTTCTTAAGAATGCCTATGTCTCTAACGCTCTGCTGAGCACTGTGTGGGGATTCAAAGGCTCTGCTAACTGGTCCTACGAGACTCAGAAGATTGACCTCCACAAAATGACTGAAGAACAACCATGAGGGAGGTGCTGCAAAGAAGGAGATGGGGTCTCAGGACACGGGATGCTGTTCCTGGCTTCTGGCACCAACTCTCTGGGTGACCTTCTCCAAGTCAGCTGACCTCTCTAGGCTTCATCTTAAAATGAGAGGATTGACCTAAAGACTTTAAGCCCTGAGATTCTATTTTAAAACTGCGACTTTCTTTTGGACAAATTTTTTCTCCCTACCAATCTAGTTTTGAAAAAATGACCATTTAGCCAACAAACATTGACTGAACACAATGTTAAACACCATGAATAGCACCAAAGAGATAACACAGGACACAGCCTACACTTTGTAATGATCTCCATAAGCATGGTGAATTCTCATCCTATGAGATCTCAGCAACCAGAAGACAAGGCAAGAATGTAGCCCTGAGGACAACTGCATACACTGGGTTTGCCCCAATCTGCACCACTCTAAAATCCAGGATCCACGTCCCCAGGTGCCCAGCAGTCTGGGAAAGGGTGGGGTACCATGCTAAGCAGATGGGGAGGGTAAGAATGTCTGTGAAAAATAAGGCAGAAACAAGACAAACAATGGGATGCTTGGCTGGAAATTAGATTTGTTTTCTAAAAGTTAGTAGTGTTGTATGCAACAAACCGAAGTAACAAGAACTCAGCTGGTACTTAATTAATTGACTTTCTTGACTTTAATAAAGTATACCAATGTCTATTTTGATGGCAATCTTGTGTGTGTGTGCATGTGCCTGCTTCTACGGGAAACATTTACTTCTACACAAAGGCAACTGACCTTATTTAAAGATCAGTTCATCTCAACTAGATACATTTGCTTTCACAAAAACTCCTTGGAGGGGAATAATTTAGTGAGTGTAATACTTACATTAAAAAGAAATTGATTTTAAAATATGCTTTTCACACTTTTGACAAAAACAAATTTCTAATTTTCTTTATGCCCCACAAAAGGCAAACATTGTTGTGTTGACAAAGTAATAAATAATATGAGTTGTCAAATGAGATATTAAACATTTATGGATTAAATTTTTAATAAAGACTTTTAAACATTCCCCAAAATATCCATCAATCTTTGACATGGGAAGAAGCAGCATTTTGGTAAATTCCATCTCCTACTACAATAGAAGTCAGCACAATATATTTATGACTCAGAGAGGGCAATGATAGCATTTTTTTTTTTTTGAGATGGAGTCTCACTCTGTCACCTATGCTGTAGAACAGTGGTGTGATCTTGGTTCACTGCAACCTCTGCCTCCCAAGTGATTCTTCTGCCTCAGCCTCCTGGGTTGCTGGGATTACAGGCACGTACCACCACACCCAGCTAGTTTTTGTATTTTTAGTAGAGACAGGGTTTCACTAAGTTGGCCAGGCTTGTCTCAAACTCCTGACCTGAAATGATCTGCCCGCCTTGGCCTCCCAAAGTGCTGGAATTATATTAAGCCACCACACCCAGCTCAATGATGGTATTTTTAATAGGATCACCAAATATTTGCAGCAAAGGATTTTAGAAGGTACAGGATGGTCAAACAGGGCCTGGCATGGTGGCCCATGCATGTATCCCAGCACTTTGGGAGGCCAAGGAGGGTGGATCACCTGAGGTCAGGAGTTTATGACCAGCCTGGCCAACATGGTAAAACCTGGTCTCTACTAAAAAACACTAAATAAATACAAAAATTAGCCAGGCAAGGTGGCGCATGCCTGTAATCCCAGTTACTTGAGAGGCTGATGCAGGAGAATCACTTGAACCAGGGAGGAAGAGGTTGCAGGTTACAGTGAGGCGAGATGGCACCACTGCACTCCAGCCTGGCCAATAGAGCCAGACTCTGTCTCAAAAAAAAAAAAAAAAAAAAAAAAAAAATTAATTGTAAAAAATATAATTTGTTTTTTTGAAGGTTTTTATGTGGTAATTTATTTTTTTTTTTAAT